>JABMCL010000557.1:97500-102500 GCA_018857735.1 Alviniconcha marisindica | reverse complement strand
TCGCTGCTGTACAAGTATGTCCACTCGGAGGAGAGCCTTGACGAGGCAGCGGAGGCCATCCACCGCACCAGAACCCAAGCCGCCAAGCAATACTTCGTTCGCACGACGAAGGACCAGCAGCAGACGCACGGCGCCGGCCAACGTCAGAACAGGTCGTGGCCGATTCAGGTCCGACTGGCGATAGCGTTCGTCAGCGTCAGGAGAGAGAACTACAGCGCTCCCACTGTTGGTCACGTGATTCAAAGCGCCGCTGCCTTGGACTCTCTCCTCCGCCAGCAAGGATCCAGCGATGACTTGTTCGGTGACAGCGTCCTCTTTGTCTGCAACGTGGACGAATTCCCCGAGGTCAACACAGCCGCCGACTTTCTGCGGGATTACGTCCATTTCGTGGAACGTTACGGCGAGTCATCCGTTGGGATGAACCCTTCCCTGTTGACGGTTCCCGGGTCGAAGGGGTCTCGTTACACGAATGTCTTTCACTGGGATCTGTACGAGAAAGAACGATACGACTACATGTTCTGCCTACAGGCGGCGATGGCCTTTCGTCCTCACTACGTGCTGATCGTCCAGGACGATGCTCTCGCTCTGCCAGACATGCCCTCGGTGGTTAAACACGCGCTGCAGAGGCTGACCAAGGCGCCAGGAAGATACAGGAACGACCGCAAAGAGTTTGGTTCGTCCTTGTCTTCAAACCCGTCCCTCTCGAAAATTAGAGCTTCCGCCGGAAGCGAACGTGATTTTAATGACACTGAACTTCTCGATGAGCTGGCTGCCTTATCTGGCTTCGTTTATTTAAAGCTGTACTTTCCCTTGTACTGGCAGGGCTTTGCATTCGAGCTGATTCCAGTTTTCGATCTACTGTGCGTGGCAGAGGTCCTGGCTTCAGTGGTCACCGTCGTGCTGCAAATGTACGTTTACAAAGGAAGGGTGCCACCAAAGAGCATCATCAGCAAAGTGACTGTCTTCATTATGGCGGTGTGCTTGTTGGTCGGCAGGCAAAATTTGAACGAACTTCTACGCCTTTCCAAGCACTTCTATCGTCTTCAACCGTCGCCCGAATGCTGTATCCCCGCTGTGCTGTACCCGTGTGACGTCGTGCCTGCCTTGCTGACGTCACTGTCACACTGTCAAGACAAACGGCACGTGGATCTCTGCATCGCAGACTTCGCTAAGCGTTCCGGTCTCCCGGCGTACAGCCTGGAACCCAACCTGTTCAGCCATACCGGCACAAGTTCTACCTTAAACATGACCGATAAAAGCCCAGAAGAACTTCTATTCCATAGCACCTTGACTGTGTTTTCAGCTGAATAGTTCTTTGAAATCACGAGGTTGCACTTTTGTTGTTGTTGTTGTTGTTGTTTTGTTGTTGTTGTTGTTGTTGTTGTAGTTGTTGTTGTTGTTGCCATAATTACGTTTTTGTTTGGGACCGTTCTGTATGTTTCGTGCGATCATTCACTGCCTCATTTCACTGTTTCCCTGTGTCGTATTTTGGACACAGTATGTACATTAGTTAGGCTAATAAACTGTGTTGGGGAGAAGAGCTGACTGATCGATTAACTGATTGAATGGTTGGGTGGGTGAACAGGTGAATGGTAGGTTGAAAATGTTGATGAAAACGTTCGCACGCGTGCACACACACACACACACACACACACACACGCACGCACGCACGCACGCACGCACGCACGCACGCACGCACGCACGCACGCACGCACGCACGCGCACGCACGCACGCACGACCACGCACGCACACGCACGCACGCACGCACGCTCGCACGCACACACACACTCATTCGCACGCACGCACGCACGCACGCACGCAAACACACACACAAACACACACGCGCGCGCGTGCACACGCACACACACAAACACACGAACGCACGCACACAAACACGCACGCACGCACGCAAACACACGCACGCACGAACACACACACGCGCACGCACGCACACACACACACGCACGCACGCACGTACGCACGCACACACGCATACACCGCTGTCAAAGTTCTCGAGCCTTACTCACAGACGCAGTCACTCACTGAGTCTCTGACGTCCGCACACACGGCAAAAAATACAGGAACAGCAAGAACAGCAAGAATACAGAATACTTTCTACTGAGGGCAAAGATAGAATCTGCAGAAATATCAAACCTTGATAGAGGATGTACCTCTGGTGGAATTCATGTACCTTATATTTACTCGCATGCCACATGAGAGTTAGTTAACCGTCGTGTGTTGTTTGTGTTGTTTGTTGTGTGTGTGCTGCGTGCGTGTGCTGCGTGCGTGCGTGCGTGCTCGTGCGGGTGCGTGGTCGCGTGCGTGCGTGCGTGGTGCGTGTGCTGTGTGTGTTGTGTGTGAGCGAGGTACCTGGAGTAAAATGGGGTGGACAGATTGATTCAGGTGGGCAATTCCTGGTGGTCTCGTCTGCGACTTCGCACGTTCTTACGGTAGTGTCAAGATCCAGTCAGTTGACGCAGTCGCGATCAGAATTGGGTTCGCTGAGGTGCAAAATGATCATGTGATAGTCCCAGGTACCTGATGAGGATTGGTGACCTTGTAATTGTAGATGATTATTTTATGGCAGTCTCGAAGGCCCGGAAGTTTAAGGGTACGGTACGTTTCTCGTTGTTCTGTGTTTTTGTTTGGTGGGTGTGGGTGTGTGTTGTGTGGTGTGTGTGTGGTGCGTCGTGCGTGCGTAGCGTGCGTGCGTGCTGCGTGCGTGTCGTGTGTGGTGTGTGTGTGTGTGAGAGAGAGAGAGAGAGAGAGAGAGAGAGAGAGAGAGAGAGAGACAGACAGACAGACAGACAGACAGACAGACAGACAGACAGACAGACAGACAGACAGACAGACAGACAGACAGACAGACAGACAGATTAATTACAGATGCTTGCTTAAATATTTACTTTCCAATGCTGTGATAATAATTATGTTGTGTGTGTTGGGTGTATTTTTAGCCTTTACTGCCGTGTTGAAATATTAGTCTAGTGTTTCTTCTATTTCCTACTGTGCGCCGTAAGACAAATTTCCTTGTAAACTTGAACCGGGACAATTAACTATTCTGATTCTGATTTTTGTCGGACAAGTCGGACGCTCCGCTCCGTTGGACAGCTGAGTTATACCCGTCCCAACAAAGCCAACAAAGCCACAAAGCCAGGACAACAAAACCAGACAATAAAGCCAAAAGATACGCTGGTGTCGTTGACGGTCCGGCTTCGGGCCGAAAGGCAAAACTGCTTTTGGTTGTAATTGAGTGTTGCTTTACGTCCACAGAAACCGTAGGCTTATTACTATATTAGGGACGGGAGCCCAGAACGGCCACCTCGACTTTCACACAGCTCCTGGGCTCTTTTCGGTTGGTGAAGTAGAGCTTCATGTCCTCGAATGTCGGTTGACATATTAGGGACAAATTGTGACCAGTGCCGAGTGAGCCGGTTTGGCCTAGCGGTATGGCGTTAGGCTGGTAAGCGGAAGGACCTCGGTTCGATACCGCTTCGGCTCTCCTTTCTCTTCAAAAGGTTGTGGATTGTGGACACTGTCTTGTGACTTTGTCCCTCTTAATGAATGAAACATGAAAATGGCTCGCATCGCTGCCCATCTTAATGCAGAAGTCATTCTGGTGGTGACAGTGTAGCGATAGGTATATACTCTCCCTCTTCCCCCCCTCCATATCCCCCCCCCCCCCATTCTCCCCGTCCCTAATAAGCCGTACGGTTTCTGTGGGCGTTAAGCACCATGTTTACTTACTTGCTTACTTACCTACCAGTGCCGAAGCACGGTTCAATGTTGCTTTACGTCCACCGTAAGACTTATTAAAGGGACGGGAGCCCAGGACGGCCACCTCGACTTTCACACAGCTCCTGAGCTCTGTCTTTTGGTTGTACCTTAGTATAGGCTATAATTATACTGGACTGTCTGCTTTTCGTGCCTGTGTAGCGATAGGTATATACTCTCCCTCTTCCCCCACCTCCATTGCTTTTCTCTACTCGACGAACAGGTATAATTATATGCCCATTCGGGCGAAACCCATTTCAAGGCCGGCAATTGACCGACACAGCGGGCCGCAGGTGGCAAGCCGTCAAAGAATACGACTCTGGAAAGGTACGCGGATGGAATTTGAGGAGGGAGAAGTTAGTTAGATTGTTTGTTCTTAGAGTTTAACTCAGTTTCCGGCGTCAACCGCACGAGCGAACAATCACAGTATTTAAAATCACACATTCAAAAACTGTATCAGGGCGAAGAAGAAGTCTTCAGTTTCAGTTTGTGGCCGGAGGACTGGTCGAACGCTTACCTATAACCTCTAGGCAGCCGACGAGCGCGCGTTCCGAGCAGTTGGTCAGTGCAAAAAGCCGCCTATTTTATATATATTTTTTTAAATCTGACACAGTAAAAAACGAAAACAGACACACAAAAACGGGCTCACAGTACGTAAGTGATACGTATTTTTCTTGCCTGTAAGTAGTTTTGAGCCGGCTTCTGTGAAACAAACACTTGTTACTGTAGTCATTATCTGTACAGCAATTTAAAGCAAAAACTGACTTTATCCTGTCACAGTTTAACATAATGGCGCAATTCATTCTCCGGAGGATTTTTTCCCCTTCCCATTTCAGTCTTCTCGCAGTTCGGAGATCAGAGTTTATGACTTTCAAACAATGACCCATGTTCGTTTAGACCGCTGTTATCGTCATCATGTTTTGTGGTTCGCGAAGCTGTTGTGAAAACCGTAACAGGTAGCCTTGATCTATGATCTGTTAGTGGTGACAATTGATTTCCATACGTAAGTCATTCAGAAACACTGAAGAGAACAAGGACAAGACCTGGCACAACTCATAACCAACAACAGAACCAAATCAGCAATAACAAGTATTATGAAACCTAGTGATTTATTCTTCCTTGATAATATGCAAGAAATACTGACAAGATAATTACAATAACAAGACTGCAATAATAACAATAATTGCAATATTTAAAACGTTTGCTGGGAATGTTATAATTACTA
>JABMCL010000557.1:85000-92500 GCA_018857735.1 Alviniconcha marisindica | reverse complement strand
CCGATCGGACCAGGAACACGACAGTCCTCGACAGAGAACGTTGCCTGCTCAAGCCAGAGTGACGGTAGCAATCGTCAGCGTGAGGAGAAAGTCCTCCGCTGTAAATCTCGGTTACGTGATCCAGAGCGCCGCCGCTTTGGACTCTCTTCTCCGCCAGCAAGGGAGCGACGACTTGTTCGGTGACAGCGTCCTCTTCGTCTGCAACGTGGACGACCACCCCGAGCGTCACTCCGACGCTGCGTTCCTGAAGGACCACGTCGCCTTCGTCGAACGTTACGGCGTTTCGTCCGCGGGGCTCGGCCTTAACCTGTCGATGGCCGTTCCCGGCATGCCTGGCCAGTCTTACCGCGAGGTACGCCACCACGACGTGTACGACAAAGAACGATACGACTACATGTTCTGCCTGCAGGCGGCGATGGCCTTTCGTCCTCACTACGTGCTGATCGTTGAGGACGACGCTCTCGCTCTGCCAGACATGCCCTCGGTGGTTCAGCACGCGCTGCGGAGACTGACCAGCACGCTCGCAACGCCTGTCGGACACAGGGATGGCGAACAAGACGGCGAATCTCTGCTGCCTTTAAACCCGTGTGCCTCCGAGCTGATGAGCGCTGAAAGGTTTAATGTTGATGACCGCGGGTTTCGAGGCCGTGCGCTATCCGGCCAAGCGGCTGGTTTTGTTTATTTAAAACTCTTCTTCCCCTTGTACTGGCAAGGGTTTGCGTTTGAACTGCTTCGGATTCTTGACCTCGTGTGCATGACGGCGGTCCTGACGTCTGTGTTTGTCGTTGTTCTGCAAATGACAGTGTCCACACGAGGGTTCCCACCTAACAGAACTATCGGTGCAATATTCATCTTCAGCTTGATATTATGTGAGTTGATAGGGAGGCAAAATCTGAACGAAATGCGCCGCTTTTCCAAACATTTTTATCGCCTTCAACAGTCACCCGACTGCTGTACCCCCGCCATGCTGTACCCGTGTGACGTCGTGCCTGCCTTGCTGACGTCACTGTCACGCTGTCGGGCCCAACGGCACGTGGATCTCTGCATCGCAGACTTCGTCAAACATTCTGGTCTCCCGGCGTACAGTCTGGAACCCAACCTCTTCAGCCATGTTGGCATGGTGACCTCGTTAAACATGAACAACAAACATGCAGAGGAACTTCTCTTCCACAGCAAAGTCACTTAGTTTTCAACTGCATAATGTAATTCAGTTCAGTGGCCGGGTTTAAAGTTCTCTGCGCTCTGAATAGCTTGCAGTGGGAAGACTGAGTTAATGCCCATTTCACCCGTGATATGACACTTGTGTCTGTTAGTGGAATGCTCCAGTGCTGTGCTTTAGACAGATGTAAATGTTTGTAAGATTGCAGCCTTTCAGTGCTTCAGACAGGTGTAATATTTGCATTCCTGTGCTTTAGACAGGTGTAATGTTTGTAAGAATGCAGCATTCCAGTGCTTTAGACAGGTGTAATGTTTGTAAGAATGCAGCATTAGACAGGTGAAGTGTTTGTAAGAATGCAGCATTCCAGTGCTTTAGACGGGTGTAATGTTTATAAGAATTCAGCATTAGACAGGTGTAATGTTTGTAAGAATGCAGCATTCGAGTGCTTTAGACGGGTGTAATGTTTGTAAGAATGCAGCATTCCAGTTCTTTAGACAGATGTAATGTTTGTAAGGATGCATCATTCCAATGCTTTAGACAGGTGTACTGTTTGTAAGAATGCAGCATTCCAGTGCTTTAGACATATGTAATGTTTGTAAGGATGCAGCATTCCAGTGCTTAAGCCAGGTGTAATGTTTGTAAGAATGCAGCATTCTAGTGCTTTAGACAGGTATAATGTTTGTAAGAATACAGCATTCCAGTGCTTTAGACAGGTGTAATTTTTGTAAGAATGCAGCATTTCAGTGCTTTAGAAAGGTGTAATGTTTGTAAGAATGCAGCATTCTAGTGCTTTAGACAGATGTAGTGTTTGTAGAATGCAGGATTCCAGTGCTTTAGACAGGTGTAATGTTCGGATCAGGTGTAATGTTTGTAGAGATGCAGCATTCCAGTGCTTTAGACAGATGTAATGTTTGTAAGAATGCAGCATTCCAGTGCTTTAGAGAGGTGTAATGTTTGTAAGTATGCAGCATACCAGTGCTTTAGAGAGGTGTAATGCTTGGATCAGGTGTAATGTTT
Organism: Alviniconcha marisindica; assembly: GCA_018857735.1. NCBI lineage: Eukaryota > Metazoa > Mollusca > Gastropoda > Provannidae > Alviniconcha > Alviniconcha marisindica. The sequence goes on along the minus strand of JABMCL010000557.1, from coordinate 90,324 downwards.
GTTAGAATGCAGCATTCCAATGCTTTAGACAGATGTAATGTTTGTAAGAATGCAGCATTCCAGTGCTTTAGACCGGTGTAATGATTGTAAGAATGCAGCATTCCAGTGCTTTAGACAGGTGTAATGTTTGTAAGACTGCAGCATCCCAATGCTTTAGACAGGTGTAATGTTCGGATCAGGTGTAATGTTTGTAAGAATGAAGCATTCCAGTGTTTTAGACATATGTAATGTTTGTAAGAATGAAGGACTGCAGCTGCAATTCATTTTCTACCTCCAGATAATCGTCACCTGTCAGTTCATAATGATGCACATTTCAGAAAGTCTTATTTCGGACTGTCAGAGCGATGCATTGTTGGGAAGTCTACTATTAGTTAAGTGCATATTTCAGCAAACCTAGTATCATTTCGATGCACATTTCTGCAAGTCTAGTATCAGTTCGATTCACATTTCAGCAAGACTGCTATCAGCGCAATGTACGTTTCAGGAAGTCTGCTATCAGTGCAATACATGTTTCAGCAAGTCAGCTATTAGATTTAGTACACATTTCGGCAAGTAGGCCTCTGTTCTCAGTTCAGTGCATATTTGATCAAAATTACGTTTAAGGCACGTTTCAATTCAGTGCACATTTCAGCAGGTCTAGCTGTTTTCGGCTCAACGCACATTGTTGCAGGTCTACTGTCTCTTCAACGCACATTTTAGCAGGTCTACTATCAATTGAATGCACACGCGGTTCAATTCAGCAAACCCATTATTAGCCGAAGGCAGCTAGTCCATTGTCAGTCGAGTGCCTTGTACAGCAATTCCATATAAAGTTGAATGGACAGCTGGTCATTATCGGGTGTATGTTCGTCAGCTGACCCACTAATCATCAGTCCAGTGCCTTAATTTCTCCGGCAATTCCAAAGTCAGCTCTGTGCGTGTCATGTCGGAGTGTCCACTCAACTGTCTGCAACCCAGTGTTGTTATTACTGCTATCGATTGCTTGTACACCGCGCTACTCTCCACTCTCAAGCAGACCCATTGCCCGGCCTTCACATGCTGTTACTGCACGCGGGGTTATTTTCAGTGTTTCCATAATCCGCGGCGGAACTCTGTCATGGACTGCAAGAGATTTTAACGGGCGTAGGGGATCGTCTTGCGTGTGTAATCCGAAGGACGCTTGTAGAGTCTGTACAGAATTGGACTCGCGAAGACTAGCACGTCGAGGTCACCCATCCATGTAGTGACCACGTGCACGCTCAATCGTGCTTAACTTGGCATTGGGGAGAGAGTGCTGTGGCTCTGCGCTACGGTCTCTCGATCTCATCGTGTTCATACGTTTTGATCAGTGCTGCCAGCCTGGCTACGGTCCTTGATGATGATGATGATGATGCAGAACTTCATGTCCTCGGATGTCGGTTGACATATTAGGGACAAACTGTGACCTGTGCCTATATAAGCATGGTTCAATGTTGCTTTACGTCCATAGAAACCATAAGGCTCATTAGGACGGGGAGCCCAGGATGGTCACCTCGACTTTCACACAGATCATGAACTCTATAGTCCTTGGTATCATTCGGCCTTGGTATCATTTGGCCTTGGTATCATTCGGCCTCGATATCATTCGGCCTTGGTATCATTCGGCCTTGATACCATTTGGCTTTGATATCGTGTGGCCTAGATATCATTCAGAATCAGGACGGCCACCTCGACTTTCACACAGATCATGAACTCTTGGTATCATTCGGCCTTGGTATCATTTGGCCTTGGTTTCATTCGGCCTCGATATTATTCGGCCTCGATACCATTTGGCTTTGATATCGTGTGGCCTCGATATCATTAGGTCTTGGTATCATTCGGCTTCGATATCATTTGGCCTTGAAACCATTCGGCCTCGATATCATTTGGCCTTGATATCGCTCGGTCCTGATATCATTCGGCCTTGATATCATTCGGCTTTGATATTATTCGGCCTCGATATCATTCGGCTTTGTACATGCATTCCGGCTGTGAAAGATCACCACGCCACCAAAAACAAAAACAAACCTTTTTTTAATAAATACATGTTCACCTACGGATTAAAGATTTCATACAAAATAGATGGGGCATTTTAAAGCCAAAACGTGAAGTCGGTTGTTGTTGTTTTTACCTCTGTGACACGTATATTACGGTTATTCTGAATTCCACAACATTTACACTAGGAGTGGGCGAGTACCTTTAAATGTAATTACTCTCAAACGCGTTTTGTCTACAGGTAAGTGAGATCAAAATCAAAATTTCTAGTGAAAGATTTTCGTTTAAGATTTCCCTCGCCCTCAACCCCCAAATTTTATATTATATATAAAGAGAAAGAAATACTCAGGCCAGTGATATTTCTCCTTGGAATAATCTGCCTTTCTCCATCCGCCACACACAAACATACCCCTCATTTAAGTCACAGCTGAAAACCCACTTGTTCTCCCAAACCTTCCAGTAGAACCCCAGTTTTTATGTATATGATTATTATGATGTTTTTTGCATTTGATTCGCAATCATGAGATGTGTCCATGGTCCATGTATTGCTGTACTGCATGTCTTGACCGCATCAATTGTTCTGGGATGTGTGCATGTTTGCCTGCACTTTGCTGTTGGCGTTGGATTGTCTGGTGTATGCATGTTTCATGTGCTGATTGTGATGTTCATTCTTGTTTTGAATTGTGAAGTGCTTTGAGCCAGTCTAGTTGGATTAGGCGCTATAGAAATGTTATGTATTATTATGCTATTTATATGGATTTTATATATAAGGCAATTATGTATGAAGATCAGGACCAATGAGGCTTAACATCCACAGAAAACACACACGGTTTAGCAGAGACGTGGGTAAGGGGCGGGGTGGGGGGTGGTGGTGGTGGTAGGGGGGTGGGGTGTGTGTGTGTGTGTGTGACGATTAGTGGGACTGAATATGCAACACAGCATCACACGTCCTGGCTCGAGAGATAATTACAAACAGCTTTGATGCTTGTAAGTTGTCATAGCTCGATTTTCCCATTGAAGATACTTTTATCTCTGTCTGTCTGTCTGTCTGTCTGTCTGTCTGTCTGTCTGTCTGTCTCTCTCTCGTCTCTCTCTCTCTCTCTCTCTCTCTCTCTCTCTCTCTCTCTCTCTCTCTCTCTCTCTCTCTTCTCTCTCTCTCTCTCTCTCTCTATATATATATATATATATATATATAAAACCACCTCATTTACCGAGGTCTCGAAATTCAAAGTAGCTGTCGTGCGGCTAACAGAGATCAAAATAGAAACCGCGATTTAAGGCTTCTATTGTAAAGTGCCTCGCTGATAAAATAAAAAATAAAAATCTAATCCGTCTGTAGGGCGATTAACGTATTAAGTGTTGCCACCTCGCACAATATTATGGGCAGTAAAGGGAATTGCGGGGTCAAGGATTAATTTTCCCGCTGAACCGGCGAGCCAGAAAGCTGTAGCGTGATTAGGTTTATTTTGGACTGAGCTGATTGAATCAGACTCCACCAGCTAGTGACCGTAAAAGGTCAGTGTCAATATTCAGACTAGAATTATTATGGGTGAGCCGGTTTGGCCTAGCGGTAAGCAGAGAGACCGGTTCGGTTCGATTCCGCTTCGGCTCTCCTTTCTCTTCAAAAGTTGTGGCCTGTGGACACTGTCTTGTGATTTGTCCCTCACAATTAATGAAACATTAAAATGGCTCTTATCGCCGCCCATCTTAATGCAGGAGTCACTCTGGTGGTGACAGTGTAGCGACATGATCTCCGATCCCTCTCCCCCCACCTCCATACCCCCTTTCCCCCTTCTCCTCGTCCCTTAGGAGCGCCATGGTTTCTGTGGACGTTAAGCACCATGTTTACTAGGATTATCACAGCGCCCAGTAGCTGTGTGAAAGTCGAGGTGGATCCCCGTCCTGGGATCCCCGTCCCTAATAAGCCTCATGGTTTCTGTGGACGTAAAGCAACTTTGAATCAATCTAGAAGTGTGTTGGCTTCTGTACGACAGCCGTTATTGTTTTCAGTCATGCGCAGTCTGTTTTGAAACTCTTGTCTTTGCAGCGAACAATAATAATAATTATTAATAATTATTATTATTTTGCAGTGATTTTTTTCTGTGTAGTATGTGTTGTGTTGTGTTGTGTTGTGTTGTGTTGTGTGTGTGTGTGTGTGTGTGTGTGTGTGTGTTGTGTGTGTGTGTGTGTGTGTGTGTGTGTGTGGACTTAACACATAACAGGGAAGGCATTGTATTTTAACGTCCTGTCAACAACACATGGTCACCTCAGGACGATTAATAACACAAAGAGAGAGAGAGAGAAGAGAGAGAGAGAGAGAGAGAGAGAGAGAGAGAGAGAGAGAGAGAGAGGAGAGAGAGAGAGAGAGAGAGAGAGAGAGAGAGAGAGAGGTGTTATCTCAGCTAAATAAAAGCGAATAATATAATCATAAAACGCCACAATCAGTATATAATGATGTTATAATATTTCAATACGGAATTTATCCAGAACACGAAATCTTCTCATTTTCTTTGTTTTTGACTTTGATTTAATTGTTTATGGCATGATCTATCGTACGGCTGTTTGCTCGGAAATGCTTGTCTGCCTGTGGAATTACGTCACACACAGACACAAACCCTAGAGCCATGGCAGGTTTCCGAGCGAAATGCTGGTCTGCCTGTGGAATCACGTCACACAGTCACAAACCCTAGAGCCATGGCACGGCAGATGAAGCTGAGAGCTACTGTGGGTGTAACATTTTGACTGAATATCGATAAACATTGTCCGTGAAAAGCCAGCGTTACGTTTGTTGGGCGAACGTTGGTCTTTACACAGACTGGCATGATTATATTATTATACCATGCGAATCGAGAGCGTGAAACAGTTTCAATGAAATGCAAGGCCGAGTCTTTTTTTCTTTCTTTTAACTCACAAACTCGTCTTGGTCGAAGCAGTCATCCCAGTGTTCACAAGAGGGGAAGACGAAGGGAGAGACAAAAGGTCTCCTAATCTTTGTGCTGATTCTTCGGGCCTCCACCAAGCCCTCCACCCCCACCTTCCTCTCTCCCTTCCCCTCCCCCCCCCCCCCCCCCCCCCCCCTCCCCCCACTCCGCCGCACGCCTCCCTCAACTTGATTTTGCATCGTTGTCATCGTCGTCACAGTAATTGCCCTCATCGCCGCTTCCTTCCATTCATCGACGTGTTGAGAAAAAGTGGTCTGCTTTTCTTTGTACTGATTCTCTCCCCCCCCCCCCCCCCCCCCCCACCACACCCCCCCCCACCCCCTGCACATAGCCCTCAATAGTTCTCTTTTCCATAGTTGTAGTGATCATCGCGTCGCTTCCTTCCTTTCA
>JABMCL010000557.1:72500-80000 GCA_018857735.1 Alviniconcha marisindica | reverse complement strand
GTCACTGCCACAGGAACTTGTACTTTACACGTTTACATATTTATCGTCACTGCCACAGGAACTTGCACTTTACACTTTTACATATTTATCGTCACTGCCACAGGAACTTGCACTTTACACTTTTACATATTTATCGTCACTGCCACAGGAGCTTGTACTTTACACTTTTACATATTTATCGTCACATACACAGGAACTTGCACTTTACACTTTTACATATTTATCGTCACTGCCACAGGAACTTGTACTTTAAACTTTTACATATTTATCGTCACATCCACAGGAACTTGTATTTCACACTTGTACAGGTAACAATATCCTCGAGCTGAAACGACTCGATGTTCACTGTTCTGGTTCCGTACTGCCCCTGTGTACGCAACACACTGACCCCGTCACAGCCACAGGAACATGCACTTTACACTTGTACAGGTAACAATATTGTCGAGCTGAAACGGCTCGAGGTTCACTTTTCTGGTTTCGTAAAGCACCTGTGTACACAACACGCTGACCCCGTCACATACACAGGAACCTGTACAGAACTTGTACAGGTAACAATGTCCTCGAGCGGAAACGCCTTGATGTGGACTGTTGTGGTTTCGTAAAACACCTGTGTACACAACACACTGACCCCGTCACATCCACAGGAACCTGTACAGAACTTGTACAGGTAACAATGTCCTCGAGCGGAAACGACTTGATGTGTACTGTTGTGGTTTCGTAAAACACCTGTGTACACAACACACTGACCCCGTCACATCCACAGGAACTTGTAATTAGCACTTGTACAGATAACAATAGGGCCTGTCCTCAAGCTGCAACGACTCGATGTTCACTGTTGTGGTTCCTTAAGGCCCCCGCTGTGTACACAACACACTGACCCCGTCACGCCCACAGGAACTTGTGCTTTACACTCGGACAGGTAACAATATCTTCGAGCGGAAACGACTCGATGTTCACTGTTCTGGTTCCGTATTGCCCTTGTGTACACAACACACTGACCCCGTCACATCCACAGGAACTTGTAATTTACAGATAACAATATCATCACATCCACCGGAACTTGTACTTTACACTTGTACAGGTAACAATATCTTCGAGCTGAAACGACACGATGTTCAGCGTTCTGGTTCCGTATTGCACTTGTGTACACAACACACTGACCCCGTCACATCCACAGGAACTTGTAATTTACAGATAACAATATCATCACATCCACAGGAACTTGTACTTTACACTTGTACAGGTAACAATATCTTCGAGCGGAAACGACTCGATGTTCACTGTTCTGGTTCCGTATTGCCCTTGTGTACACAACACACTGACCCCGTCACAGCCACAGGAACATGCACTTTACACTTGTACAGGTAACAATATTGTCAAGCTGAAACGACGAATGTTCACTGTTCTGGTTTCGTAAATCACCTGTGTACACAACACACTGACCCAGTTACATTTAGAGGAAATTGGATTTTACACTTTTACAGATCACAATAGATGCCGCCGAAGCAGGTGCGGGAGAGTTTCTCAGATCAGCTGCCTGCTTTAGATCTAAGCTGAAAACTCACTTGTTCGTCTAGCTTTCAACTAAACTGTGTGTGTTTTTAGAATCTAGAAGGCTATTTTTCAGATATGCTAATAAGTGACGTGTCTGTATTTGAGTCGTTGTCTATCTTGATCTTGATCTTGTACGTCGAGGGAGCTAACTTTAGATATAAAATAATGCGACGGGATGAATGGAAGCGTATATGGACAGTGTGAAGCGGATTGGATGGAGGGGGATGGAGGAGGAGGGGGGGGGGGGGGCCGGAGGGGGAGGTGCATGTGAGAGCTAGGCATGGCGGGGGAGTGGGGCGGGTGCGGGAGGAAGAGAGACTCGAAGGTCATCGTTCTCGCTCAGACTCTCAAACACTGTAGTTGAGAGTTACCGCAGGCGTCTCAGGTCTTTGTTGTCGTATTTGTGTTATGTATTTCGAACGCTAATTAACTCCCTTGTTTGTTGCTTCTCACTCACTCACTCACTCACAGTGACACTCTCCGGCAGACACATGTGATGCAGTCACATCTCAGACAAGTAAGTGACATGGATACCTACCTGAATGAGCCAGAGACAGTCGACGTTGGTGTCGTAGCCATAAGCAAGCCCCGGACTCTCAATCGTACCGGTCGGAGCACTGAGGACGCCGCCGCACTCTGCACGCAGAATAAGGCGTTACAGCAGTTAGGGAATGTTTACACGATCCACGAGTGATGGAAACGAAAACGGTTGGAATCTGAATCAGTGTATTCAGTTGTCAAAAAGTCGCCTACGGCGCGAGTGTCAGTATGCGCACGTCCCCCGCGCACACACGAACTGTAGCATACACGCACACACGCACGCACGCATTCACGCACACATAACACACACACACACACACACACACACACACACACACACACACACACACACACACACACACACACACACATTGACACAAACACATACAGACATGCACGAACACACACACTCTCTCTCTCTCTCTCTCTCTCTCTCTCTCTCTTCTCTCTCTCTCTCTCTCTCTCTCTCCTCTTCTCTCTCTCTCCTCCCACACACCACACACACACACACACACACACACACACACACACACACACACACATTGACATAATCACACATACACACATGCACGAACACACTCTGTTTCTCTCTCTCCCTCACTGTAATAATATTTCACTGTGAATGTCTTGGTTATTAGTAGTACTGTAGCAACGGCAGATATGTGAGTCGGCCTTTGTGCTAATATCTTCACCGTTGAGAAATAAAGTTCAATCAATCAGTCAATCACTCACTCACTCACTCACTCACTCACACACACACACACACACACACACACACACACACACACACACACCACACACACACACACACACACACACACACACCAGCAGTGGAAGCCTTGACCTCAGTGCAGTCCCATCCGCCCAGCCCTGTGGGACACATGCACGTGCAGTCGGGGCCCACGTAGCCCATGTTGGCGCACTCGGGCCACTCTTCGCAGCCGTCTGTCACAACACAATCACAGTGTAAAGTAGGGGACAGCCGTCTGTCACAGCACAATCACAGTGTAAAGTAGGGGACAGCCGTCTGTCACAGCACAATCATAGTGTAAAGTAGGGGACAGCCGTCTGTCACAGCACAGTCACAGTGTATGGTAGGGGACAGCCGTCTCTCACAGCACAATCACAGTGTATGGTAGGGGACAGCCGTCTGTCACAGCACAATCACAGTGTATGGTAGGGGACAGCCCTCTGTCACAGCACAATCACAGTGTAAAGTAGGGGACAGCCGTCTGTCACAGCACAATCATCGCCATGGTGACAGTGTAAGGTAAGGGATTTTGACTTTTCTCTGTTTAGTTATCAGACTCTTCAGCATTTCCTTCCTTCCTTCCTGAAAAAGAAGAAGAAGAAGAAGAAGAAGAAGAAGAAGAAGAGAGAGAGAGAGAGAGAGAGAGAGAGAGAGAGAGAGAGAGAGAGAGAGAGAGAGAGAGAGAAGAGAAGAAGAGAAGAAGAGAGAAGAGAAGAAGAGAAGAGAGAAGAGAGGAGGGAGAGAGAGAGAGAGAGAGAGAAGAAGAAGAAGAAGAAGAAGAAGAAGAAGAAGAAGAAGACACAAGCAGACAGACAGAGACAGAGACGGGGGTCTAATAGTTCATTTTATACATTTTCTTAGAGGCTTAAAAATTGGGCACCTCCACTGAATGGATAATAATATTGTAAAACTTCCTTAGCGCGTACCCAGTTACAAACTGCACTAGGGACTGCTAAATGATTCATTCATTGGAAAAACAAAACAAAACAAAACAAAACAAACACCATCACACCCACGATCAGTACACGTCCACATTCAGTAATACACTCACCGCTACACGTGTAAATGTCGTTGGCGGTCTTGACTTCAATACTTACGTCACCCAGGCTCATGCCAGGACGTCACCACATTCACCGTTGCACGAGTACATGTCGTTGGCGGTCTTGACGTCAATGCTTACGTCACCTTGGCTCATGACATAACGTCACCACTCACCGTTGCACGATTACATGTCGTTGGCGGTCTTGACGTCAATACTTCTTCACACCTCATGCCATGACGTCACCCTCACCGTTGCACGTGTACATGTCGTTGGCGGTCTTGACGTCAATACTTACGTCACACATGCCATGACGTCACCACTCACCGCTGCACGAGTACATGTCGTTGGCGGTCTTGACGTCAGTACTTACGTCACACCTGCCATGACGTCACCACTCACCGTTGCACGAGTACATGTCGTTGGCAGTCTTGACGTCGATGAAGCTGGGGGCGTTCCGCTGACCCATGACGGCCCTGAAGCTCTCGTCCTCCGTGTCGATGGTCAGCGAGCCCGCGTCCTTGCTGAAGTACTGTGTAAATTAATAGACCACACAAGTTTCAGTACTGTGTAAATTAACAGACCACACTTCAGTACTGTGTAAATTAATAGACCACACAAGTTTCAGTACTCTGTAAATTAACAGACCACACTTCAGTACTGTGTAAATTAATAGGCCACACTTCAGTACTGTGTAAATTAACAGACCACACTTCAGTACTGTGTAAATTAATAGACCACACTTCAGTACTGTGTAAATTAACAGACCACACTTCAGTACTGTGTAAATTAATAGCCCACACTTCAGTACTGTGTAAATTAATAGACCACACTTCAGTACTGTGTAAATTAATAGGCCACACTTCAGTACTTCAGTACTGTGTCAATTAATAGGCCACACTTCAGTACTTCAGTACTGTGTAAATTAATAGGCCACACTTCAGTACTGTGTAAAAAACAGACCGCACTCCAGTGCTGTGCAAATTAACAGACCACACTTCAGTACTGTGTAAATTAACAGATCACACTTCATGCAACATCGGAATTAATAGACACACTTCGCGCAACATCGGAATTAACCTCTCCTACATGCAGCGGGTAACTGGGTACGTTAACGATGAGAGACGAGATGAAGCGCGTGTAAGCTGACTCCAGCTTTCAGTATATATATATTATATATATATATATATATATATATATATATATATATAATATATATTATATATATATATATATATATATTATATATATATATAAAAGAAGCCAGTGCATCCTTATTTAAGATTATTTTTTCCTCAGATATTAACCACGGTTGAAGCGATTTGAATTGATCTGAAATGACCTGTGAAATGAAAAGGGGGGAGGGGGGAGGTTCTCAACTGAAGGGGGCAAAGAGGGGGAGGTGGGGCGGGGGGGCGTATACTACACAATCCCTACGTCGTGGGTCATTTTGGACCTATACTTTTCGTTTTATAAGTATACGATAATCGCATTTCGGTCTCTAAAAAGAGTATGGGTCAGAGATGACCGACGATGTAGGAGCTGTGTAGTTCAAATTACACCTTTGTTTACCTGTTAATTTTTTTAGTACACAATTATTAATAATAATAATAATAATGAGAAGAAGCAGAAGAAGTTATCAGTGTGTTTTCAATGACAAACCTGAAAAATATCTGAAATGTCAAGGTAATAGCCGCATAGCTTTTGAGATTATATGCAATTTCATGAGTCTATACGGGTCCATTGTCACCCACAACGTACTCCGAAGGTTATTTAGCATACTATAGACTGTGGATCCAAATACACGAAAGGCTGAAAGGAAGGCTAATTTAATGTGACAATGCAAAACGTGCGAATTTTCAGGGTTAAAAAAAGCTCCTTTTTTTCAAGGGACAAAAACGCTAGCAGTCATCCTTGTTTCAGATTATTATTATTTTTAAACATACCGTGGGTCCGTAATGCATCACAGAACCGATGTCATACGGTTCGTCAGTCATGATCTCACTGGTAGAGTATTTCAGAAAGTTGTGATGACGTCCCGAACGGATATTGTGACGCAATATAGTGACGTAGTTATCACGATCAGGCCTCGATTGCTCGTGGTAGAACCCCAGCACGTGACCAAGCTCATGAGACACACTACCAAACTGAAACGGAAAGGAAAAGCTAGATAGATACATACACACAGAAATAAATAACAATAATTATAAGTCGACCAGGTGTCAGTCAATCCATCCTGATGTTAAATCTAGGTACTTACGTCGTATCACAAATACACAACCTCACACACACACACACACACACACACACACACACACACACACACACACACACACACACACACACACACCACACCACACCACACCACACCACACCACACACATACACCCCCCCCCCCCACACACACACACACACATACACACACACACGCACGCACTCACAGTTAGCCATCTTGCTTCGTAAGTACATCAACCATAAGGATTTAAAACAGCCTCATCAAACGAAACACTGCTTGGCGGAATTAAGAGCTATGTTCAAAGGAATTAACGTGTCGCCGAGATTTGAATGACAGACCGCAATTAGCCAGTCAGCACGTGCAGACGAGACACGCCCCCTTTTCGACCGTTAGTTTTATCCAACAGTTCTGAAGCATTTCGTTTTCGGGAAACTCCGGCTCACCGAAGGGAACGAGTCGATCGCACATGAGAGAGAGAGAGAGAGAGAGAGAGAGAGAGAGAGAGAGAGAGAGAGAGAGAGAGAGAGAGAGAGAGAGAGAGAGAGAGAGAGAGAGAGGTTCCCATAGTAAATCTGTCAAACACGTGTGCATCGCCATACTTTCGTCCAACCTGAGATCAGTGGGCAGAGTTTTTTCTCAACTGGCGATACGTTAAGTGGGTACGTGACAACGAGACTTTCGCACTGTACCTCGTTGCAGTGTTCAGCGATTTCTGTAGTCTGTTCTCCCAGTCCCACTCGACCTATGGAAGACTGGCAGCTGTGGACAGACGAACCGTTTGAACGCACTGTGATTTGTAGTAACTAATACAGCTGTTTTTGCTTTACACTTTACGTGCAGGCACCCGACTCACGTTAAATAATGGTATCAAGCTCCGCACCATCCCAAATGAAGAGCAATAATTCAAATTCAAATTCAAAATACTTTATTGTCCGTTGCAATCATAACAGTTAAACGGAAATTTTTCATCGCTCACACCAGCTCTGCCACATTAACAGTTTAGTTAAATTAAGTTGAACACATTAAAAACAGAAGCAGGTATAACACATAAAGAACAGCTGTCTAAAACATATATACAAAATAATAGTATTTTCAATTTTGTACTCAGTGACTACTCATTCCTATAGTAAAATTTTCAACACCAAAATAAATAAATGGCTTTGGGGGACATTTGATATCAGCACCTGTATACAATTAAATACCACACATACACTGGTTATGAACACCAGTGGCAAAAGGGCCCAGCATATATATCAGTTATCACAGTTCACATGTAATATACCTGTATGTATTCAATTAACAATAGCTTACAAGATAAAAAGCATCAATCTATAGTTAAGGAGAAGGGAGACGAGAAGAAGAGGGAGGAGGAGGACATGG
>JABMCL010000557.1:17500-65000 GCA_018857735.1 Alviniconcha marisindica | reverse complement strand
TGGCCGAGTCAAATTAAAACGACAAGCAGAAATGTATAAGCCTTCGTCCAACCTGTGCGTGCGTGTATGTGTTGTGTGTATAAGGCAAGCAAAAATGTATAAGCCTTCGTCCAACCTGTGCGTGCGTGTATGTGTTGTGTGTATAAGGCAAGCAAAAATGTATAAGCCTTCGTCCAACCTGTGCGTGCGTGTATGTGTTGTGTGTATAAGGCAAGCAAAAATGTATAAGCCTTCGTCCAACCTGTGCGTGCGTGTATGTGTTGTGTGTATAAGGCAAGCAAAAATGTATAAGCCTTCGTCCAACCTGTGCGTGCGTGTATGTGTTGTGTGTATAAGGCATGTCAGTGTACGACTTTGGTACATCCTTCGTTATTTTTGAAGCGTTCCTCAGCTGAACGCTCTGGAGGTCACCCGGAGCATGCAGCTGTATATTGACAAAACGCATTTTGTAAGGAGACACGATTGCGTGTGTGGCTGTGTTTTGTTCATGTCAGCGTGTTGTTGTTTTTTGTTTGTTTTTTGCCCACCACATGGGTAGCCACACGCCGTCTTCGGAGGATTTAGCTCCAATTTCAGTAGAGTGGATGCTGTCGGGCAAGGTGTGGCTTGCATTTTGTAAGGAGACACGATTGCGTGTGTGGCTGTTTTGTTCATGTCAGCGTGTTGTTGTTTTTTGCTTGTTTTTTGCCCACCACATGGGTAGCCACACGCCGTCTTCGGAGGATTTAGCTCCAATTTCAGTAGAGTGGATGCTGTCGGGCAAGGTGTGGCTTGCATTTTGTAAGGAAACAAGATTGCGTGTGTGGCCGTGTTTTGTTCATGTCAGCGTGTTGTTTTGTTTTCATTGCCCACCACATGGATAGCCGCACGCCGTCTTCGGAGGATTTAGCTCCAATTTCAGTAGAGTGGATGCTGTCGGGCAAGGTGTGGCTTGCATTTTGTAAGGAAACAAGATTGCGTGTGTGGCCGTGTTTTGTTCATGTCAGCGTGTTGTTTTGTTTTCATTGCCCACCACATGGATAGCCGCACGCCGTCTTCGGAGGATTTAGCTCCAATTTCAGTAGAGTGGATGCTGTCGGGCAAGGTGTGGCTTGCATTTTGTAAGGAAACACGATTGCGTGTGTGGCCGTGTTTTGTTCATGTCAGTGTGTTGTTTTGTTTTTATTGCCCACCACATGGGCAGCCACACACAGTCTTCGGAGGATTTAGCTCCAATTTCAGTAGAGAGGGATACTGTTGTGCATGAAGCACATAATTATTATCATGGCAGAAGATATTCCCTACATAACTATGCCGCGCATGACGTTTAAGTGTCGCCTTGGTGTTCTTGCTGATGTCAACGTATTGTGACACAACCCCAGCCAAGGCATGGTACGGCACACCCTTTATGACTGATACATATCCAAACAGAAATTGTTTGAACTGCCGTTTTCGTACAGTTAACCTGTCTGTTCAGTCGCCAACTTTCAACGGCCTGCTTCCTCCTCGAAATGTGTAACTTCACACCACACGCCTGGATATTGACAAAACCTGTCAGGTCATTGATGAGGTTCGTTAGCTGTTGAAGGGATGGAACGGGGGAGGGGAAGAAAGAGAAGGGAAGGAAACTGGGAGGGGGGTGGGGGGTGGAGATAAGCTGAGGGGGCGAGAGAAAGAGGGCAGGGAGAAAGGGACAAAGACAAAGGGGAGAGAGATTGAGGAATGGGGGAGGGAGGGGGAGGAGGAACGGAGAAGGGAAAGAAGAGGGGGAGGGGAGGAGAGAGAGAGAGGAAAAGAAGAGAGAGAGAGAGAGAGAGAGAGGGGAGAGAGAGAGAGAGAGAGAGAGAGAGAGAGAAGAAACGGGAGATTGTGAAGAAACAGAGAAGAGGTAGAGAGGTGATAGACTGAAATGGGAGAGACAGAAGGAAAAAAGAAGAAAGAAAAAAAAGGGGGAAGAAGAAAGAAAATAGAAAGAAAAGAAAAGAAGAAGAAGAAAAAGGGGGAATAGAAAAAGGGGAGAAGACTGAAACAGAGAGACTGGAGGGAAAACATAAAGAAACAGAGAAGGGGAGAATGAAAGGGCTAAGGGAAACGGGGAGAAACAGAGGGGGAGGGAGTGACTGAGGGAATACAGGGGGTACAGAGAATGGAGGGGGTGGGGGGGGGGACAGAGACTGGAAAGAGACAGACGACACAGAGATAACGGAAACAGAGATGGGGAGAGAGACTGAGAGGAGAGGCGAGAGAAAGGGGGTGCGCAGGGATTTGGTAAGGGGCTGGAAACAGAGAAAGGAGACATATGTACTGAGTGGAGAGGGAATGGGCAAACAGGGAGAAAGAGAGAGAGAGACAATGAACGAGAGAGAGAGAGGGAGAGAGAGAGGAGAGAGAGAGAGGGGAGAGAGAGAGAATATGACAATGACAATGACAATTCTTTAATGATTTCAGGCCATCTGCCCAGTCTCATAGGGGTAACGAAAGAGAAGGAGAGGGATCGAGAGAAGGAAAATGTGGAGAAAGATGGAAACAGAGAGAGAACGAGAGGACAGAGACTTCATGAAGGGATAAGAGAGATGGGGGAGCAAATGGGAGAGAGAGAGAGAGAGAGAGAGAGAGAGAGAGAGAGAGAGAGAGAGAGAGAGAGAGAGAGAGAGAGAGAGAGAGAGAGAGGAAGGGTCAGTGAGGGTGGAGGCTCATAGGGAGTCGGGAGCCATGGAACCTGCTTCTGAAGCGGATTGTGCGGTTCACCGTCAGGTGTAATCTGCTTAGGTTGGTCAGATGACTTCAACCCACACTTCCGTCAAGTGCAGCGAAGACACGTTTGGCCGTACACAGGGATTAGCAAAGGTCGACCGACTAGCTGTCAGCACATACACCGTGTCCACGTCTCCTCACCTTAGAAACTGTCCCACTATTGTTGCTATAGCTGTGTCTTCGCCGGTCCTGAAGCATGCCACGACCAGAATCAATAAACAAGGGAGTTAATTATCGCTCGAAATACGTAACACAAGTACAAAAACAAAGACCTGAGTCGCTTACGGTAACTCTCACTGACCTGGCATGCGTGTAAATACAAGGTATATAAACCCCTCCCAGGTACTTTTTTAAAAGTGCCCCGGGTGGATTTAACCTAGGGACTCGGTCTTTTTGTTTGTGTTCTTTCGAGCGATAATTAACTCCCTTGTTTGTTGATTCCGCACAAGCGTTCTGGACCTCATTCTGTTTCAGATTCACGCCACGACCAAATGAACTAGATCTACATTTGATGTGAACAAACCCCCCCCCCCCCTTCCTCTCCACCACACGCATACACATTTCAGCTACGCCATGTGACATGTGTACGAGTATCTGTACTTTAAAGGTTAACCTCGCTGAATCGGTTGGGGTTTCGTATAAAGCAGTATAGTCAGGACTGAAAAGCGATTATTGAAATTTCGGTGTAACAGATTTCGATATTCGTCAATTTGGTTTTGTATGGTCCGATTGAAATAGTGTTCTTTTAATGCTTGTTTGTTTTGATCCTGTATGGGAACGCTGGCGGTTATATTTGTTTCAGAGTTTGTTGTTGTTGTTGTCAAAGCGAGACGTTTTGACACAAGTCGCTTACACCGTTCGACTGAGTGATCGTATATGTTTCACTATGATCGTTTCTTTACATCGTCTTGATCATTCCTCCGTGTCATCGTGATCTTTTGTCTAACCATCATCGTATTGTGTGTGTGTGTGTGTGTGTGTGTGTGTGGGGGAGAGAGAGAGAAAGGAAAAAAAAAAAAAAAAAAACAGACAGACGACAGACAGACAAAAGAGACAGACAGACAGAACAGAGAAAAGGAGAGGGGGGGGGAGGGGAGAGAGAGAGAGAGAGAGAGAGAGAGAGAGAGAGAGAGAGAGAGAGAATTTTTATTTTTTTTAAAGGGGGTAACAAATTAGTACAAAAATTTTTTTTTAATCCAGTCCTCGGGAAAACAATACAAAACAAAATTAAACTCAAAATAAAAACATCATGTTAACTATTGAGAGAGAGGGGGGGGGGGGGGGAAAGGCATTTTACCATATGTCGCGTCGACGAAGCGTCTTTAGACGAACTGTCCCGTCGACGAAATGCTCGACGAGGTGTCGTTCGACAAAGACGTCGGCGACCCAAGCACGCACCTCATGTGCCGAACTTAAAAGAGGCCTCGGCGAGCGACAGCCGAGCCATTGCACAGGACTGTTCAGTTCTGCTGCTTATCGACACTCATGAAACTAAGGTTGGGAATTCATATTAAGAACACTAAACAAAACAATGTTTAAGACTATTTCCACATTGAAGCATGCCGAAATCCAGGTATGCTATTGTCTGGGTGATTAAATTGTCCATGTTAAAGTGGTGTGTGCTGACAAAATTGTTTACCCCCCTCCTGCCCCCCACCGAAAAACAACAAACACAAGTAAATCGCAAAGTATAACACACAAAATGAAAACTCTTAACGCCTTTGTACTTGTTTATACATTTTAATACAAAATAAAAATGTCTCATTCAGCTCACACGGTCTTGCGTACACTAGACACCTTGGTCTAACACTTCCATATACTGACGCAGCAACTGTTCACAGAAGACATTCAATAAACCAAACCTAGACAGCAATTTGCTAATGCATATACTCATCCAAAATGAAACTGCATCAGGAAAGAAAAAGAAAAAAAAAAATTACATACATAAATGTCCCCCCCTCTACTTTAATAAAAACCATTCACAAACAGAATACTTTTTAATCAAAGCTTTACAACAAACTTAAAACTAGAATAGAAAAGAAGGAAAATATTAAACAGATTGAGACCCCCCCCCCCCCCACACACACACACACCAACCACACATCACCTCCATCATCAATAAAAACAAACCCTGGAGTTTTCACCTCTTGGTTTCTCTGACTGTGGAGAGAAAACAAAACAAAACAAAAATCACTGTATTGTTTGCTAAAACAGACCTTAAAAAAACAGGCACCTACGCAGGGTCATAAGATCTTCAGGAACAACTGAGGCAACATGAAACAAAACAGAGCTGTGAGCAACCTGCTTGTGGCTACACAACTGTCGACTGAAAAGGACGGCTTAATCGTAGTCCCAGTTTAAAAGAGTACCCATTCTCTCGCTGCTTCTTCAAAGAAGACGACAGTACCCCTACGCAAAAGCGAGCAGTCTTGTGGCTTGCCTGTTTTTGAAATTCTGTCTGAAACTCTGGCACCTTCTAGGCTTCCATGCAGCATTTATCACAGTTTCGCCCAACCAGTCCAGCAAGTTCACGGTGCTGACCTGTAAGGAATGACTGACAGTCTGACTGTGTCTTTCCCAGGTCACTTGTCCGGGTCTTTCACCGGTCACTTGTCCGTGTCTTTCACCGGTCACTTGTCCGTGTAGTGATTAAAGGCCTGCTTGCAGCACTGAAATGTAAGGACTGACGGGCTATTGTGTTTTTCGCCAGTCACTTCTCCCTGTATTGATTAAAGACCTGCTTGCAGCACTGACACATAAGGACTGACAGGTTGGTTGCATCTTTCACTGGTCACTTATCCGTGTAGTGATTAAAGACCTTCTGCTTGCGGCATTGACACGTAAGGACTGACGGGCTGATTGTGTTTTTCACCGGTCACTTGTCCGTGTATTGATTAAAGACCTGCTTGCAGCACTGACACATAAGGACTGACAGGTTGGTTGCATCTTTCACCGGTCACTTGTCCGTGTAGTGATTAAAGATCTTCTGCTTGCAGCATTGACACGTAAGGATTGACGGGCTGATTGTGTTTTTTACCGGTCACTTGTCCGTGTAGTGATTAAAGACCTTCTGCTTGCGGCATTGACACGTAAGGACTGACGGGCTGATTGTGTTTTTCACCGGTCACTTGTCCGTGTATTGATTAAAGACCTGCTTGCAGCACTGACACATAAGGACTGACAGGTTGGTTGCATCTTTCACCGGTCACTTGTCCGTGTAGTGATTAAAGATCTTCTGCTTGCAGCATTGACACGTAAGGATTGACGGGCTGATTGTGTTTTTTACCGGTCACTTGTCCGTGTAGTGATTGAAGACCTTCTGCTTGCGGCATTGACACATAAGGATTGACGGGCTGATTGTGTTTTTCACCGGTCACTTTTCCGTGTAGTGATTAAAGACCTGCTTGCGGCACTGACATGTAAGGACTGACAGGTTGGTTGTGTCTTTCACCGGTCACTTGTCCATGTAGTGATTAAAGACCTTCTGCTCGCGGCGCTGGTGCCGCTCTGTCTCCAGGTGCACTGCCAGCAACTGAGAGGTGAGCATCTTCACGTTGCATAGTTGACAGGTGATCGGACCACGCACATGCCTGCACATGCAGAGTAACACACAGTTGAGACTCGAGTGGACTGCAAACATCATGCACACACACACACACATTCTGCACACACACACACAGATACAGACACCCACACACATATTCTGCCACACACACACACACACACACACACACACACACACACACACACACACACGCGCGCGCACAAGGCATGGGAATTGTCTCTAAAAAATTATAATACTGGAAGCAATAAAAAAAAAATTAAAAAATATCAAGAAAAGAGAAAGTTTTTGTTTTTAGTTTTCCATTGTGGAAAATGGGCAGCTTTACAGTGGAATTCTGTTAATTAGCTGACAATTATCATGTCTAACACACACACAATGCACACACACACACAGCAGAGACATGTCTGTACTATGCACATCCTGCACACACACTGGTAGATCACACAGGTACAACACAGAATACAGTACAGAGTGGCAGTGCACTGGAGTCACATGCGTGCTGATACCCACTGCAGACAGATATAATTATACACACACCAACACACACATGTACAAAGCTTCCCACTAATCTGCAAACACAGTGAAGCGCAAAAAGGAAAGACGGATGTGACAAGGCAATGCAAGCAACAACCCATGGGCTGCCCAAAGGAACCATATGTAATATAGAGAGAGAAAAAAGAAAAAAATGGATAAAGCTGGACATTCTAACCCCCCCCCCCCCCCCCCCCAACTTAAATTATTATTTTTTTAAATCAGAATGCCAACATTTTGCACACACTGGCAGAGGAAGCAGATACAGACGCCATGAACTGTTTGAAAAGAAGGACACAAAAGACTAACATGTTGGCCTTCTTGTGCAAGTCATCGATGTGCTCCCGCTGCAGGTCGACCGAGAGTTGGTCGTTGGTGACCAGTAGCACCATGGGATGGGGTGGCAGCAGGGTCAGGTAGTCCGAGTCAAAGTCGTCGTCCGGTGCCACAATCTCGTGAGGGCTCAGCTGAAACAGTATAATTCCCAAGATAAATTATCATGCACCAATACGGCGCACTGCGCTCAGAAAACCATGGCTGTTAGAGCAAATCCGTCCACAGGTAACGCCTGCAGTACCCAATATACCAGAGGAACAAATACACACGTACCACCTTTTGTCAATGGAATTCTTGGAATGAATAATTCTTCAAACACTGGTTGCAACTTGAATCAAGGAATGTTGATTCTTCTAATTTAATGTTGAATCTTCTAATTTTCAAACAGTTTGTCAAAACTTGTTAATGTTAATACTTAGAGAAAGGATTAGATAAATGTTAACGCTTAGGGAAAGAGCCAGATAACTGTTAAAAGAAAGCACAAAGTGTGTACCTGACACCAGCTGTAGTCCCTGCTGGAGTACTCTGGTTCCTTGTACTCACGGGTTCTATGCAGAAGTCTGCACGCACACAACACATATGCGACATTCAGAAACAGGGAAGTTTACCCTCAAGTCAGTACAAGTCCTCTTACAGTTGAGTTACAGCTACAAGTCCTCTTACAGTTACAGACTCAAACTGTGCCAGCGGCTTCCTTCAATTTCAAAGGCTGTGTTTGCATTTTCTGGAGAGTAAACAGACCAGCATCTAGCCCAGTCTGTTGTGCCAGTTGCACAGAGCTCTGCTTCCGTCTTCCTCCTGCCAGCTTTGCAAACACACTGTCAGCTAGGAGTGTTCAGGTATCTCAGGCAATACAATGTCAGCTAGGAATGTTTGGTATCTCAGGCAAACACACTGTCAGCTAGGACTAGGAGTGTTCAGGTATCTCAGGCAAACACACTGTCAGCTTGGAGAGTGCGGGTATCTCAGGCAAACACACTGTCAGCTAGGAGTGTTTAGGTATCTCAGGCAAACACACTGTCAGCTAGGACTAGGAGTGTTCAGGTATATCAGGCAAACACACCGTCAGCTAGGAGTGTTCAGGTATCTCAGGCAATACACTGTCAGCTAGGAGTGTTTGGTATCTCAGGCAAATACACCGTCAGCTAGAGTGTTCAGGTATCTCAGGCAAACACACTGTCAGCTAGGAGTGTTCAGGTATCTCAGGCAATACACTATAACTAAAAAAAAGTGATTTACTACAACTTAAACTGCTTCATATGGTGAGCTGGATGTTTTTTCATTACAATCTCCAAGTTCATTTTATCTTCTAATGTGCTTACTTGTGCATTGTGTGACATGAGTGCACAAATGTATACTGATAGCAAACAATTTGTTTTTTTTAAATTTAGTACAGAAAATTTTAATCACACAATTTCAAACTAATAGACATATTAATCCATAGCTATGTCCTTCCTGTTTGCATTTTTTTTTTAATAATAAGAGAAGAGAAAAAATAAGCAAAAATGTGGATGCAGCTGTGTAAGAACTATAACTTAGTATAACTATAAGCAGTCAAAGTTTAGCATTGTCAAAAAGGCCTGGGGTTGAGAACCGCTGTCGGCCAGAACTGCTGGGACTGAAAGGGTTAAGAGAAGAGACGGAGACCTACCGCATCAGCTGGTCCCTGGCTGGAGCCTGGATCTTGGAGGCCACAGCCTCTGGGCCCCACTCTGCCATCGAACCTCTGGAGCCCAGGGCCAGGTTGATGGCGTGGCGCACGCGGTTGATCTGACACACAGTTCAAAGCAAATCCACTGCAGTGACAGTGCACAGCTGATTTGTAACATGGTATAAAGAACCCGCTGTGTGGTAGACAACAGTCATAAGCAAACTGAGGAGCTGTGTGAGACAGAGCACTTAATGAGATGGAAAGCTGCCCTAAACAGACCTGAGCAGCTGTAATAGTAATACAGCACAGATGGATAACTGCCCCAAACAGACTTGAGCAGCTATGAGACTGATCACAGTTGGACAACTACCCTGAACAGATTTGAACAGCTGTAAGACAGCACAGATGGCCAACTGACCCAAACTTGAGCAGCTGTAAGACTGACAACAGATGGACAGCTGCCCCACAGACTTGAACAGCTGTAATACTGAGCACAAATAGACAACTGCCTGAACAGACCTGAGCAGCTGTAAGACTGACAACATATAGACAGCCGCCCCACAGATGGACAGCTGCCCCACACAGACTTGAGCAGCTGTAAGACTGAGCACAGACAACTGCCTGAACAGACTTGAGCAGCTGTAAGACTGAGCCCAGATAGGCAACAGGCACAAAAACACTTGAGCAGCTGTAAGACTGAGCACAGATGGACAACTGCCCCACACAGACTTGAGCAGCTGTGAGACTGAGCACAACAGGCACAAACAGATTTCAGCAGCTGTAAGACTGAGCACAGATGGACAATTGTCCTAAACAGAATTGATCAACTGTAAGACTGAAGACTGGCAACTGCCCTGAAAAGATTTTAGCAGCTGTAAGACTGGCAACAGATGGACAACTACCCCACACAGACCTGAACAGCTGTAAGACTGAGCACTTGCAGATATGGACAACAGTGACAAACTTGAGCAACTGTAAAAAACAGGACAGAAGGACAAGTGCCCTAAACAGACTTAGCAGCTGGAAGACAAATGATCCTGAAGAGCTCTGAACCACCTCCCTGGACAAACAACAGCCCTAAACAGACCCACGACCCGACATCCTGAACACAAACCACATGATAAGAGGCAAGACAGCCCTAAAGAGACTGAGAAGCTGAGAGACTGGCAAAATGGCACAACACTAGAGATCATACAGAGACAAACCACAGCCCCAAACGGACCAATAAAACGACAAGAGGAAGCACTAACCAGGTGGATGTCTTCGTCATCTATCTCAACATCAAAGGCGATTTCCATGTCATGGTCCGGCATCAGAGGCATCCTGTCGTCAGTGCTGCAGCCCAGCCCGCACAGCGCCCCTGTGTAGCGCCGCCTGTCCTTGTCCACTCTGCAACACGCACACCATCATCCCATCACATGACAGACACAGACCGCACAGCGCCCCTGTGTAGCGCCGCCTGTCCTTGTCCACTCTGTAATACGCACACCAACATCCCATCACATGACAGACCGCTCAGTGCCCCTGTGTAGTGCCGCCTGTCCTTGTCCACTCAGTAACACGCACACCAACATCCCTTCACATGACAGACACAGAAGAGCAATGCTCCTGTCGTTGGTACCAAAGCCAAGTCCACACAGTGCCCCAACTTTTACTTGCGATTTAATGGACTGAGTTTTGCGCTCACAATTATGGCGCAAAATGACTGGACCTAAAATGTCACTTGCAAGTCCATACCTTTGCCAAGCAACCAAGGATGCACGCATACTGACAAATGAAACAGAGCCTGACAGCACAACACTGACGGAGCGCGCCAAAAGCACAGAGCCACCAACCTGAGCTCGGCCATGGGTGTGAAGAGAAGGCACATGATGGCCTGCATGCCAGGAATCTGCGGCATGATGGTGGTGTCGCGGGCGATGATGGTCCGACCGTCAGGGCTCAGGCTCAGGAAAGCTGACACCATCATGCGCACAAACTTGTTCTGCGGGTCCACGTCTATGGCAGCCGAGTTGACACTCTCTGGATCAACGCGAACACTCCTGGAAGTTAGAAGGATTGTGGTCAGTGCCAGGTTCCGGGTCAAATCCAGTGCAATGCAAAAAAACAAAAACAGAAATGCTAAGGGGTCTTACTCAAGTTCCTGCAAAGTCAGGCCTTCAAACCAACACACAATCTGAGGCAAAGAAGATTAATATTTTCATCCACTTAAGTTCCTGCAAAGTCAGGCCTTAAAACCAACACACAATCTGAGGCAAATAAGATTAATGTTTTCTTCCACTTACGTTACTACAAAGTCAGGCCTTAAATTAGTTAAAACCAACACAGAATCTGAGGCAAAGAAGATTAATATTTTCTTCCACTTAAGTTACTGCAAAGTAAGACCTTAAAGCCAACACAAAACCTGAGGCAAATAAGATTTTCTTCCACTTAAGTTACTACAAAGTCAGGCCTTAAAACCAACACAGATTCTCTGAGGCAAAGCAGATAAATGTTTTCTTCAACTTAAGTTACTACAAAGTCAGTCCTTAAAACCAACACAGATTCTCTGAGGCAAAGCAGATAAATGTTTTCTTCCACTTAACAGAGATTCTCTGAGGCAAAGCAGATAAATGTTTTCTTCCACTTAAGTTACTACAAAGTCAGGCCTTAAAACCCACACAGAATTTGAGGCAAAGAAGATTAATGTTTTATTCCCCTTAAGTTACTGCAAAGTCTGGCCTTAAAAACAACACAGAATCTGAGGCAAAGAAGATTAATGTTTTCACGCAGGAACAATGACATTAACAGGGTCAGACTCTTACCTGAAGGCACCAGTGTATGTCATGCTGATGAACTCCATCTCAAGGGGATTGGTTGGACCAGATAATGTAATCTGTTAACAACACCATTAACAACATCATCAACATCATTAGGCCCTGTGTTATTATTGTTACACACAATAACCAAAGACCATAACCATGATTATTTGGTTTGATTCATATCAGTTTGGTCATGGGAAGTGGTACCGATGGTAACTGCCCAACCCATGCCTCAGTGACATATACATGGTGAACTTGGCAAATTCAACATTTCTTCACAATCACACTGTTATCAAAACAAAACAAAAAGTTACCCCAAGTAAGCAGTGACATGACCAAATCCAAAGAAACATGCCGTCAACCATAACCACAACAACAACAAAATAAATAAATAAATGAGAGAGAGAGAGAGAGAGAGAGAGAGAGAGAGAGAGAGAGAGAGAGAGAGAGAGAGAGACAGACAGACAGACAGACAGACAGACAGACAGACAGACAGACAGACAGAGACAGAAAGAGAATTTAACAAATTTCCAACCCTTTCCCCAAAACTGGCAGATTCAACAAACAAAAAAGGGTCAGGCACCATGAATCAGCTCGTTACCTTGCGCCCTTTCCGTTTGGAACTGGCTGGGGGTCCCTTGACATTGAGGCACAAAGAGGTCTGTGGGGGAGCGGCAGAGATGTCTCGGTCCTGTAGACCACCAGCACTGGTCGCTTCCAGCACCCGCCAGTCATGGTCTTGCTGTAACACACACACACACACACACACATGTATACACACACACACACACACACATGTATACACATACACACATGTACACACACACATGTACACACACACACATACATACATGCGCCCACACATACACACACAAAGGTAAAATGCCTGATGCAGAAACAATGGTTGGGTTTGAAAAGGTAAAGGAAAGAACACAGACGTTCAATACAGTCCTGCATTAGCTAGTGCCCACACTCCTGGGTCTGGCACCTACGCTAAGATTAATCAAGACGCATGAGCTAACTTTTTTCTTGCCTTGTCAAATACTAGTCAGGCCTTTGGTTTTAAAACAAAACATATAAACAGGAGCACACTCATGTAACATCACACTCACACACACACATACACACAAACCACAAAGAAAAACAACAACAAAACAAAATCAAGTCTGAAGTGTCCGAAACAGCTCCTGTTTGTGTTGTACATCAAAAGTACCCACTAAATCAAAAACAAAACAACGAAAGAAGTAAAAAAAAAAAAAAAACTGAGCTAACAACAGACAAGGCAAAAGCTCTGATTTGATTTCCATCAAGGAAAGTGCAATGTGCCGTAAGCCCCGAGAGCAGCAGGGCTGAGGGGATGAACACCTGCCAGGAGGACCACCAGCATCCCACCTTGGACAGGTAGGTCTCCTCCGCCTTGTCTGCCAGCTTCAGCTTGATGAGCTGGTCGTTGATGGAAGCCTCCGCCCCGTTGGCCAGCTGCTGAACAAGCTCCAGCCGGACTCTGTCTCGCACGACTGAGTACACCTGGCAACAAGACAGTGAACATGGCAACAAAGTGTCCAGAGTAGCCAAGTCTGTTAGTGGAGTGAACAGCGAGTCCAGAGTAGCAAACAGTGTTAGTGTAGTGAACAGGCTGTTAACAGCCAGTTCGTGTGTCACACCCCACTGAGTACACCTGGCAACAGATGGTGACCAGTGCAGTGAATGTGGCAATACATACATTGTCAAGAGAGGTAAACAGTCTGTGAACAGCCTGTGTCACACCCCACTGAGTACACCTGGCAACAGACGGTGACCAGTGCAGTGAATGTGGCAACACATACACTGTCAAGTGACTACACTTAAACAGCCTATGTTGCACACCACTGAGCACACCTGACAATGGATCATTATTAGGAATAGTCACGAAGGAGATCAGGTCAAGTGATAACATTTAAAATGAGACTTGGCACAGTATTAACCTGGGCTCACTCCTAACAATACGGCATGTCACAAGATCGAAAGAGACGCTGGAGTTTGTAAAGAAACAAAGGCAATCCAGCCTCGCCCTTGATCCCGTGACTCACAGAGACCATTAACTCACCACCTACCACCTTGGCCTACTGTCAGAAACTCTGCCTCCCCAGCTCATTCAACTTAATTTCTTCCCATCCCTTCCAAACGGGAAGCGACAAAAACAGTGAATCAGACTTTAACGTGTGATTTGATGAATTGTGTTTCACTGTCATAAGACCCACGAGACTGAACAGTCAACAGCTGTCAAGAACCAACCCTTCTCTGCAATTACCTGAGCCAGGAACACCTTGCCGAGCACCATGTTGGTGAAGATGGTGTTGGCCTCCCTGGTCCAGCTGCCGTCCGGACACTTCACGCTGGATGGCCGAATCTCCGTCAGCTCACACTCAAAGGCCTGTTGGCACACACGCAACAAAACCCAGTCACCATATGCACACGCCTCATCAAGTCAGCACGGCATGCATCCGCTTACCAAGGGAGAAGCTTGGATTTTTCCACCCAGTCAACCGTGACGTTTACATCAGGGCAGAATCCGCTTACCATCGGGTATTAGTTGTACAAGTTACACTGACGATCTGAAGACAGCAGAGGTGGTACTCACCTGCATGGGGATGCCGGCAGCCTCGGGAGGTAGAGCACGCAGCCGGTCAATGGGCACAGTTTCCCGGTTGCCGTAATCCACAAAGAACACCTGACATTTGCACATAGAACAGAACAAGAAAAATCAGATTGTTGTAAAAGAAAGAAAGAATGGTTAAAAAAAAGAAAAAAGAAAAAGAGTACAGATGCAGTGAACAGAAAAGATTACAGGGCAATCGTGAGATACATTATGATGAAAATGTACTTTTTTCCCTCCACTTCTTTTTCTGGTCACTCAAACACTTTTAAGCCTTCACAATGTGACAGGTTTTAAACTGTCAATTACTAAGCAAACCTGAAAAAAGAAAGAAAAATACTTTGAAGTAAATGAGTCTTTTTTTTTGCTTGTCTTTTTTCTTTCTTTCTTTTTTTTCTCCTTTTTTTTATTTTATTCAACCAAGGACATAGTACTATGAAAATTTCAAATCACCACAGAGTCAGAAAACAGAAACCTGATGTCATGACCAGGATTCAAACCTGGGTTATCATGGTACCAATATTATACCCCCCCCCCCCCCCCCAAAAAAAAAAAACATCAACAAAAATCTCATAACAGGATCTAAAGCCAGGTTCTCACAGTGCCAATGTTATTATGAAAGGATCCTAGGACTTATTAATGTCTCTGTCGTGAGGTCTCTCCTCGAAATACATGGGCTAAGACTGGAAAAGGTCTGCTACGACAGATGACAGGAGGACTTGCTGGTCCGACCTTGGCCATGCGCACAGCCTTGGGGATCCCCCTGATCACACAGGTTTGTGTCTCCAACTTCTCCACACGAGCGCGGTAGTAAGCCTCCTGCTCATCCACGTAGGGGGCAGCACACATCAAATTAATGTAGGGATGCATCTTCAGTTGCTGCAAAACCACAGCGCCACATGAACTCAAGACACATCTGTGAATAAAAAGCGGGGCCAATCACACCAGGACTAAAATCTACATTTTCTAACAGACATAAATTTTCACCAAAGCCTCTTACCCCAAATTTAATAAGGATGAAATCTAATATTACAAATAATATTACAAATAAAGTGCAAAAGTGGCAATTCTAACACTCCCAAAGACACACACATCAGGAAAAAATAAACTGTTGTCCAAGTGCCACTGTTCCACTACTTACAGAATTGCATGGTTTCTATTCTGACACACATTAGCCTTCAGTAACACCAATCTTGACCTCAAAACATGCAGGTAACAACATGCAGAAGTGCTGGAGAGCAAAAACAAAACAAAAACCAACGAAACAACACAAAAGAAACACAAACACCAAGCTGATTTATGTTTAAAAAAATCAGAAGACCATCCTAATTATTATAAGCATTGCAATCCCTTCTGTCCCAGACAGTTGTATTTTTGTGTTTTGCACTTTTCATTGTCCCTAATGGAAACTTTTTCAGGTCAGGCTGTTTAAGTGAACCCAAAGAAAACCAGTCTGCAACAAACAAGCTATCCAGACTGATTCCTACTTTCCAATTTTGGTGGAATGTCCACACAATTCAGCCAGGACAATTTACATCTTCACATTTTGTAATACACAAGGCCCTAGTCATTCCTTTCATCCAAAGCACTTGATCCCCCCCCCCCCCCTTACACACACACAGGACAGACAAGTGACAGACAGGACAGAGAAGACTGCTGTCCTGAATGGGAATCTGAACATGCAACCTCTTGACCTCAAGTCCAGTGCCTTAATTAACCGCTATGCCACAACACACACACACAATACACATGCCTGAGGTTGTGACATGGGATTTAAAGCGACCAGCATCTAGTGTCCCCCTGATTGCTCAGACAGAACAGGATGCACTTGACGGGCAGGGGAAACTACAGGATGGGGGGAGGGGGGAAGCCAGGACAGGATGCGACGTACCGGCAGCTTGGCGAAGGGGTTCAGCATGGTGGTCAGGTTCCTCAGCTGCATGATGTGCCTGTCATCCAAATGCTGCGCGAAGAAATGACCGCACTGCACCACCTGCAGACAACAAACGCAGCCACTGGTACCTACAACACACTGTCAAACCTGGCCAAAAGGAGGTACACTGGAACCCGGATGAAAGATCCCCCTGATGAAAGACTACCTTAATGAAAGCCCCCCTGATGAAAGACCCCCCTAATGAAAGCCCCCATAATGAATGACCCCCTGATGACCCCCCTACCTGATGAAAGACCCCTGATAAAAGACTCCCCCTGTGAAAGACCCCCCTGATGAAAGACCCCCCTGATGAAAGACCAACCTAATGAAAGACCACCCTGATGAGACACCATCCCTCTTACTGAACAATGCTCCTTCCTATTTCCATACAGATGAACTCTTGAGGACCACCCCTCTTTTAAGGACCACCCCTCTTTTAACATTTGTTTTCCCCAAACCCTTTTGATGTTACTTCTATGTCAGGACTCCTTCTTTTAAGGTGGCTTGATAGGCCTAAAAGAGGGGTTCCACAGTAGACCAAGAGCACACATGGAGCTGTACAGAGACCCACACCTGTCAAAAACGGCATGAAGATTTGTGACCTTTATTATGGAGAGGGTATAAAATAACACCCGGATTCACATTCTAAGCAGAAAATGTAGCTTCATTTTTCAAGTCAAGTGATGCTGAAAACTGGCCTACAGACATCAAAAGGACTAATACAGAATCACACACAATCTTCCCACTGGGCTGAAAAGGACAGGTGCCGGCATCAACACCAGATGCCTGTGTGAAGCAAGTCCTCACCTCGGTCACTGTGACCTGCAGAACAGTCTGGGTGGGGTCTGGCAGGGCCACCCTCATTTGTGCAGCGTGGCCGTCCGCCTGGGCTCTAGGGTTATCACCACGCACCCTGTACACATTGTCAGCACATTGCTACCCATCCAGTCATTCACGATTTGTCAGTTTATTCACCCGCACATTCTGCCCAGATATAATGCGTGTTTGTGTGTGTGTGTGTGTGCGTGTGCAAGTCTGTGTGTGTGTGTGCATGCGTGCATGTGTGCATTCATCCATGTTGTATGCACTGAATTTTGACAATATGTATTTGTAAAGAATGTGTAAGCGCTTTAGGCACTCTAAGTATTCATTATTATTATTATTATTATATAAGTTATAACCCTCATGGTTGACTGGGTGTTTAAAACCGATTTCCCTCCCTCCCTCCACCCATTTATTAACTTAGCTCATTGCTGGTGAAGAACCAGACTGATCAGTTTTCTGGTTTGCTGAAGGTTTTCCAGCAGCCTGAAAATTCTGATGAACTGTCTGTTACTATGCTTGTTTATTGATTTTTAAAGCCTGCATCACTTTGGGTCCAGGTTGTGCACCGAAGCTCTGTTTTCCTCTAACAGACTTCCCCCATCACTACACACTGTGAAATTGACATTAAAGGACAAGTCCAAGGTTGGGGGTGATTTTTTACACGATTTCCGTTAAAGCTCGCTGAGAACGATGATGTAGGTGAAACTCTGATCTGAGGGTTATAAATGCACGAAAAAAGGCATTTTCTGTCGTACCGAAAGCGTCGCCATGACGCCCAAATCATCGTGACCATATGCCTACTACGTCACTCTGGGGAGTCGCTGCAAAATGGCCAACCCGAGCTCCGAAGACGAAACTGATACTTTGCCCGAGAGACCCACAAGGATACAGCCGTATTAGTTTGAGCCTGTCGGACAGGATTTTGAAAGAGTACCAGAACATCGTGTCAGCAAACCCCATGTGGTATTCCATGGAGTTTGCGAAATCTCACTCACTGAAGTGCTCGCTACACAAATGGGCGTGATGCGGCGCAGCAAGAAAGTCAGCTCGTTTGAATTGTATAAATTCAATCCACTTTCGCCTCACTGCGGGTTGATTGCGTGGGAGCTCGTGCATTGTTACACCTGGGGTCGCCTGCGAATTGTTACAGTTCGCGGCAACACAGTAGGCCGGCATAGTTAACTTTTTTGTCGACCACACGCACACAGTTTACTGAAGAATCTAAGATGGCAACCGCACTGACTCCCCAGACTGACGTCACTTCCGGAAAAGTCTACAGAAGAAAACAATCGATTAAAAACCCAACTAAACATTTTTTATTTTTTTTATTTCATTAAATCTGAAACTAGTGATTCATTTGTCAATCATTTTGATGGTCATTTTGCATACTTAAAAACCTTGGACTTTTATTTTAAAACTGTCCCTCCTTATTATAAAAATATTTCTTCTTTGTTACATGGATGTCAGTTTTGCAGGTAAACCACACTCTTACACTATCAGAATTTCTGCTTTGGCTAAAGAGAATGCAACAATTAAATGCTTATAGTATCAAAACCCCAAACTGTTGATGCATACAACATAAACTCAACAAACAACTTGAAATCTATCATCTCACATGCCATAAACCCATCACTGTCATGAAAACAGTGTGCAACATGGCAGACAGGACAGGGGCATTATGCACGTTGTCATGGTTACCTGTTGGTGCGCAGGAAACCCTGTGAGGCGACCTGTTCATGAGCATCATGCATCATCTTCATCATGTCCTCCGCAGCCTCCTTGTCATACACATCCATGGTCAGTGGGATACGCATGTGTCTGGCAAAATGACAGTGAGACTTAAAATTATTCTACCACACACAATAGTCATGAGGACTAAGGCAGTATTTATTCCTCTCTGTTCAGATCACAAAGTACAACAGAGCTGAAGCTCCAAAACAGTATTTATTCCTCTCTGTTCAGATCACAAAGTACAACAGAGCTGAAGCTCCAAAACAGTATTTATTCCTCTCTGTTCAGATCACAAAGTACAACAGAGCTGAAGCTCCAAAACAGTATTTATTCCTCTCTGTTCAGATCACAAAGTACAACAGAGCTGAAGCTCCAAACACTTTGCTGAATCTGCACAAGCTCGTCTCCTTTAAATACAGCAATACATGCCATAGTTGTAGAAAGCATCTTGCGCACAATCTCAATCGTCTCCTTTAAATACAGCAATGCATGTCGTAAAACGCATCCTGCGCACAATCTTGCCAATCTATGCAACCACTTTAAATGAATCAAATAAAACCTTCCCCCAAAACACAATTTGCAGTTTGACTATCTGACACCTCTGTGATCCTGAAATAACATCACACTTAACAAAACCGGTATGAAAGAGCTAAGCTTTTATTGTCAAAAAGTCAATATTAAGTTAGAAGGGTGGAACATCACTACATGGACTCGTAGTCTTCATGCAGGTAAAAAAAGCTGTACCTGAGCTTGACAGCAAAGCAGACGGATGGATTCACGCTCTGTACGGCATCCTTGTCTGTCCTTGGAAACTGGATGTACGCCCTGAGGTGAGAGAAAGAGTGGATCAAATGAGCATGGCTGAAACGAAGGCTGTACTGCAGGAAGTAACAACAACTTGTAATCGCTGTCGAAGCTGGTATGACTTAAAGATCGAGCATAATACGGATTAAAGAAACATGTTTAGTTTGCTGTCAGCATTATGCCCCTGCCCATGCAGCGGCAACCACCTTGTGTACCCCCACTACCCTCCGCACACTTCTCCACCCCTGCAATTAAAGCCGTGACACCGGTCCCACTTTGGCTACAGCTGCAGATGGGTAATTATGTGCGCATTCAAACCTGCAATGCACCCGAAGAAGTGAAGTCAAGAGGTCAACAAACAACAAGAGTTAATTACAGTGCGAAAGACTCCACATGAACACAACAAAGACCTGAAGCGCCTACAGTAACTCCCGCCTGGCATGCAAGTCAATACAATGTCAAGGTACATAAGCTCCACCAAAGGTACACCTCCATGTTAACCCCTTCCCTGCTCTTTGAGTGGCTGTCATATTACATCCTTGCTAAAGCG
The DNA here is from genome assembly GCA_018857735.1 of Alviniconcha marisindica. Lineage (NCBI taxonomy): Eukaryota > Metazoa > Mollusca > Gastropoda > Provannidae > Alviniconcha > Alviniconcha marisindica. Next base: position 44,905 of record JABMCL010000557.1, on the reverse strand, counting down.
CTTTCAACTGGCCCCAAAGAAAGACTTCCTATAGTGTTCCCCTGTGATCCGCTCCTTCGCACATTCTTACAGGGCTCAAAGTTCTTACGATGAAACTTTCTTAGGAGCTTATACTCTCCCTGGGACCAGTCTTGGAAACAAAGTTCACCGGCTGCAAAAACAGCTGGCAGGGAAAGAGTCCCTGTAGAAACGTGTGGACTTGAAACACCATCCCTTCTCCACCGCCTTTCTGAAAGCCAATCAAAGGGTCTGTGGGGGCAACGCTCATGACTCAGGGGACTGCACTCACTTGGACTCCTCCACGTCCACGGTGGGCTTGTAGCCGTGCGGGCAGCAGACGGAGAAGAGTTTGACCAGGCGATCTCGGTACAGCACACCCTGGTTCTGGGGCAGACCCCGCACCTGAAACAGCACGCGTCATGATGACAGGTGCGCAGCCTAGCACCTAGAGCAGCATGCAGCATGTGGTGGTGACAGCATGCGCTGGAGCACCCGACACATCACACAGGGTGCTGCTGGCTACACTGCAGCTGCTGAGTGTGTTACGTAAGGTACCGCCCACGCTCTTTGCTGCTAGCGGCCCAGTTAGGCAAATCATTCAACTTATAATCATATCTTTCTCACCTAAAAACTTAAGATATTTTTGCTCTTCTTCAACTGCAAGCAAGCAAATCAGTACAAAACTCACTGAACAAAATGGTTTGGGTTTGGAAGCGGGGGAGGGGATGGGGGGGGGGGGGGGTCAAAAAGCAACAACAGAAACGTAACCATAATAGCCTCCTTGGCAGGGACCTACCATGACAGTGTTCAGAGGGTCGTGGTTGGACAAGGACTTGATGGCTTCCATCTCGTCAAACTCTTTCTTGAAGAAGTAGTTGGGGTAGAATGCACTGCATATGATGATCTGGCATGCACACACAACCAATAAGAAACCCAGTGAAACACAGGTGCACCAAACATACAATACATACAAACTTTAATACTGCATGAGTCAACAGCTTTGTACTTCAATCAAATGAAGTAGTAGCTGGGGTAGAATGCATTGCATATGATGATCTGACGAACACACACACACACACGCACACACACACACACACACACACACACTCAATCATTAACCCAGTGAAACACAGGTGCTCAAAATTACAAACACTACAATACAAACAATTTTTAATACCCCTTGTGCCAACAGCTATGCACTTCAATTGAATGAATATCCCTGTTACAGATTTCTTGCAGTAAGGGCAGAATCTGAACATATTGAAGTAAACATGTGAAATTCTAAACACTTCACCAATTAATTCAAGGCACACAATTCTGCATGACAAGCAAATGGGGTGGGGTAAGGCACAGTGATGTACCTTGAGAAAGAGGGAGTCTTTGGGCGACAGTTCTCCGGGCTCCTCCATCTTGATCTTGTGGGGGACGCGCTCTGAGCGAGGCTGCACCTTGATCAGGTTGAACTTCTCCAGTCGATGCTTCAGCTCCGTCACCAGCTCATGCACCTGCCACCACACACAGAGGAATGCAGACCTCGCTTTGCACTCGCACATACCCAGTCACATCTCTCCCACACCCCCTCCACCCCACCCATTTTCTGTCTTGCAACCATACCAAAATGCAACCCCACTCTGTACCCCCCCCCACCCCCCACCCCCACACACACACCCCTTTTCCTGTATTCCAACCACACACAGATGTAGACTTCACCATGCAGCCATACACAGACCTGACCTAGCCCCCACCCCCATACACAGACCTGACCTAGCATCCACCCCACCCCCCACCCCCTTCTGGTCTTGCAGCCACACACATATGTATGTAGACATCACTTTGCATAAACATCCATGCCACCTTCAACCACAGATGTGTATCTTGCACAGCAAGGGGCATGGTAACCCAAAGTTTCACACAAACATAGGAGCAGCATCCAAATGTTACAAGAGTGGTAAAAAAACAGAGAGAGAGAGAGAGAGTTATGAATAGCAAAATAGACAACCAACAAACTAACAGCAGTGTACTTGAACTAGGAGATTTAAATGTTATGAATAGCAAAACAGAAAACCAGCAAACAGCAGTGTTTTTGAACCAGGAATTTTAAATGCCACACAACTTAAAAGCTTTGCACAAATAGACCGACAGATTTTGCAAATATTTTCATCATTGGGTGCCAGCAGCAGGCTTAATCAAAAAAGATTTGGAAAGAGAGAGGAAGAGAAACTGAGACTGACTGACTAACAAATACACACAGGCAGACAGACAAAAGGAGTGACAGAATGAGAGAGGCAGACAGATGGGAAGGCAAAGAGAGAGAAAAACGCCATCCAATTCCAAGCTTATCTGGCTTGCTGCATACCTCATTGATGCGGCGGGTCTGGATGAAGTGCTTTTCTCCCCACTGTCGCTCCGTGCGACCGCTCCTGCTGAACTCTTGCAGCTCCTTGCACTTCTGCCACACCTGCAACATTTTGAAGCACACTTAATGCACAGCACACATTGAAATCAATGACAAAATATGCGCTGTTCCTTAGACCTAGTCTTCATTGGAAAATTAAAGCCCCAAGCATGAGAAGTGACGGACACTGAACACTACCTGCCTCTATCCATGAGAGGATAGGCTTCATTCTCCAAAGCATTTGCCATTCCAGACAAATCAAGCAGGTGTACAGGAAATGTCTGACCAGCAACACCCGCCATGACTCTTGGAACTCCAAAAGCAATTAGGATACGGTCAAAATTGTGCTGGCGTAGTGTGCACATGCTCCCCTGCACTTTCAGTTTCATTGTCTGATGCTTGCATTGATCAGTTGCACATCCACGATTCTTGTATCCAGCCAGATGAAGAATCAAAGACAATGAAGACTTGCGAGGTATCTTGTTATCTAACATTTAGTCAATAGCAAAGGTTGTACGAGGGCAAAATAAACATGATATTGTACACCGAGTTAACTGCAAAGGTTATATCAGGGTAAAAGAACAGTAAGCGATTATATAACATGCCAGTTTGATTCGCTGTTCATGACTCTGTCCTTTCATAGCACAGGACCCGGAAAACATGAATTTCAAAGAAATAGCACGGCAAAAATTAGCAAGGTAGAATTCCTGTCAGCAGGCAAATCCCGATTCAAGGCTTAGATGATGGAAGCGGAACTTGTAAAGGTTTCGCCCAGTCGACTTTACATATGCCTCAACCAATGCCATGCAGAACCGAACCATCTGTCAGCCCTTCATTCAACCATACGCCACAGTCCAGCTTGCAAGGGGCAGCACTCACTCTGTAGGCCTGCAGGATGGCCTGGCAGTCGCTGAGTGAGCCGCTGGCCCAGCGGTACTTGTGCCTGCAACAGACAGCATGCAAGGGGTAAGCCAGAAGCAAACCTCTGCTACTCTGGGCACGGTGGAACAAACTTACAGTGAAAAAAAGAAAAGAAAAAAAAGAGTACCAAGCATCTGGAAGTACTGGACAGACCCAGCAAGCCGTATGTTTTGCTGCGTTACTACCACTTTGCTTTTACTTGTCTTTCACCTCTGCGATCTGCTGTCTTCTTTCCTGTCATTACTACCACTTTGCTTTTACTTCTATCTTTCACCTCTGCGACCTGCAGTCTTCTTTCCCGTCATTACTACCACTTTGCTTTTACTTCTGTCTTTCACATCTGCGACCTGCGGTCTTCTTTCCGTCATTACTACCACTTTGCTTTTACTTCTTTCTTTCACCTCTGCAACCTGCGGTCTTCTTTCCCGTCATTACTACTACTTTGCTTTTACTTCTTTCTTTCACCTCTGCGATTTGCGGTCTTCTTTCCTGTCATTTTGCAATCTGCACAAGTCAGACAAATCTGAACAGCCTGCACTGATATTTCTCTTTAAGTTTTTTAGGCTTATAGCAAGCAATGTGCCACCACACCCCCTGAAAAATAGTGTTTTTTATATTCTGATTAACTGAACTTACATGAAAGCTTCCAGTCTGGACTGGAAAGGTGTGGCAAAGATGCTTTTCAGGGACAGGGTGGCACCTGCAAGAAGCAGAGAGAGGCGTGAAATCAGTACACAGACTGTAACCAGACTATGACCATGATGGACAACACCACTCCAGCAGGACCAGAACCACAGCATGACTTCACTTATGACGTAGCTTGTAAGGCACAGTGACAACATCCCCTTGGTGATGCACTCATCCAAGCGAGTCAAGCATGTTGCCAAATACTGTCAGTATGTTGATATACAGAGGCAGATATTAAAAAATCTGGGTGGTATGGGTTTAAGGTATGTACAATTACACAGATCTATCAAAAGACAATGTACCCCCTACCCAAACACCTTGCCTGTAAGTATCAGTGTACTGATAGCCCAGAGATGGGAAAATCTGGGCAGTACAGCTTAAAGTACATATTTTTTCCAGCAACAATTATGCACTCCCAAGCAGGTTAAACAATATGCCAACAGTACAGACACTGTGAAATCTTCCCAATCATACCACTCCTCATCCCAACAGTATATATAGACACAGTGAAGTCTTCCCAGTCACACCACTCCTCATCCCAACAGTATATATATATATATATAGACACAGTGAAGTTTTCCCAGTCACACCACTCCTCATCCCAACAGTACAGACACAGTGAAGTCTTCCCAATCATACCACTCCTCATCCCAACAGTATATATAGACACAGTGAAGTCTTCCCAATCACACCACTCCTCATCCCAACAGTATATACAGACACAGTGAAGTCTTCCCAATCACACCACTCCTCATCCCAACAGTATATACAGACACAGTGAAGTCTTCCCAATCACACCACTCCTCATCCCAACAGTATATACAGACACAGTGAAGTCTTCCCAATCACACCACTCCTCATCCCAACAGTATATACAGACACAGTGAAGTCTTCCCAGTCACACCACTCCTCATCCCAACAGTATATACAGACACAGTGAAGTCTTCCCAGTCACACCACTCCTCATCCCAACAGTACAGACACGGTGAAGTCTTCCCAATCACACCACTCCTCATCCCAACAGTACAGACACGGTGAAGTCTTCCCAATCACACCGCTCCTCATCCCAACAGTACAGACACGGTGAAGTCTTCCCAATCACACCGCTCCTCATCCCAACAGTACAGACACGGTGAAGTCTTCCCAATCACACCGCTCCTCATCCCAACAGTACAGACACGGTGAAGTCTTCCCAATCACACCACTCCTCATCCCAACAGTACAGACACGGTGAAGTCTTCCCAATCACACCGCTCCTCATCCCAACAGTACAGACACGGTGAAGTCTTCCCAATCACACCACTCCTCATCCCAACAGTACAGACACGGTGAAGTCTTCCCAATCACACCACTCCTCATCCCAACAGTACAGACACGGTGAAGTCTTCCCAATCACACCACTCCTCATCCCAACAGTACAGACACGGTGAAGTCTTCCCAATCACACCACTCCTCATCCCAACAGTACAGACACGGTGACGTCTTCCCAATCACACCACTCCTCATCCCAACAGTACAGACACAGTGAAGTCTTCCCAATCACACCATTCCTCATCCCCCACACCCCCAGCAGATCATGGGATCCCAGCATGGGAATCTGCAGTATTAATCTCTTGTGACAACGAGTAGGGTGACATAGTTTATTCTGTGAGCCCACAAAAGAACTTGCGTCATCCACACCTGGCAAAAGGGACAAGTGGAGATTTGGGGGGGGGGGAAAAAGCAGAAGAAAAAAAGCTGACTGGACCCGGAAGGCAGAAATTAGAAAGGGAGAAATTCCCGGCAGTACACGAAATGTGCAGGGATATACTCTGACGAACTCCCGGCTTTAAGGATAGAGCGTTTGATACCACTGGGTTCTCAGCAGAGGGGACCTAAACCTTTGCATCTGCAGCTTCACACAGCAGGACTTTCTTAAGATGGAAGCTTCGCAGATGAATTCATATGATGCAAACTCTCTTCCCCTTCCCTTACAGGTCTTAACCTTCCTTGCTTGCTGCATCTGTTTTCACCACGACGGGCTTGGCTACAGCACAGCTACAGCAAGATCTCACCGATGATGATGCACTCGTCTAGAAGGCCAAACACATAGCCCATGATCATCAGTTTGCCAATGCGGATGTCCACGGGTAGGTCTGCCATCACCCGTCCCACAAAGGTCAGGTCTCCATCAAACCGATTTGTCTTGCCATGGGAGGTAATGCACAGGGCCCCCACCTGAAACCACCACCACAAAGAACATTAACTCTTTCAAGACCATGGTCAAATGCTGCTGTTTTAGGGGTGGTTCAAACGAAGTAAAAAGTCACATTACCAACTAAAACACATGCTGATTTTCCTGGCTGCCTCAAGCAAATGTAAACAAAGCTGTCAAAAATCACAAATACACCTTCAAAAGTTACTGCCAGTTGCTTCCTTTAGTTTAATCATTATGACCAAGACTAAGAGGGCAAACAGTCACAAGACCCACTGAGATCTGCATTACTTTGTCTGCAGCTAGTCTGAAAGTGCCAAACTATCCATAAACTGGTATCAGTGCATGAAAGAAGTTTAAGGGTCTCTCTCTTCAATACAAACACCCCTCGTTTGTTTTCTTGTCCGCTGATCTGAAAGAACTTGCATATGTTTATATATTTATCATCCCCTTGGCGATGCACTCATCCAATATATTTATACATTTATATATAAATCAAGTTTGGGGAAAATGACATTCACTGTCCTAAACGGGTCCACTTTCTTCCCTGTCGCAAAAACTCAGTCATGATTTCATTTACAACCCCAAGAAGCAAGAATGTCATCACCGACGCCCATTGATCAACATCTTAATAAAACAATAAGCATGACGTGACTCTATCACCTGCTTGAGACTGAGGATGGTGCGCTCGATATTGTTGAGATCGGGCGGGGACAGTGCCTGACTGAGCAGAGCGATGGGCTCGCCCATGTCCAGCAGCTTGGTCTTGAGCACCAGCGTCTCCAGTGGGCACCTCTGCACGACACACGCACAGCAAGCACTGACCATCAAGACCAGTAAGTAATTTGGTGTTTTACGCCCAGTCAACCATTATGGTGGTATCAGGGTGACCATCAAGACCAACACACTTGTTTCTATTCTACTCAAATACAGATAAGAGGACACTTTTTCTTTCCTTTCTTTTCTTAAACTGTAGTGTTGTTGTTTTTAGAAAAGTTAGAGTATTTTCATTTCTTTTCTGTTTCATTTTGTTCTCAGTGAAAATCTGAAAAAAACTTACAACGTTGCTTCCAGAAAAATGGCGAACGCTTGTACTTTGCAATGAAAATACAAGCTTCACCCTGAACTGCCCAAGAAATCACTGCTGAGACTACACAAAGCACAATACAGAAACTGACACTATGGCAGCAACAAGTCATGAGACTTACACAAATGCCACCATAAAACCCAGAACTGGATATATTCCGGACTGGAAAACAAACAAACCACAAAAAAATGTCTACAAATATTTATGATTGTATTATTTTCCTTATTTTTGTATGCTGAAAATTTAGGCATACAAAAAATTAATAAAAAATATGCCCAAATTGTATGAATAAACAGGTCTGGACCAAGATCCGAAACAACTGCTCCACACTTCCACAGCTCCTTCAAGCACACGACTGTCCACAGAACAGGACAGACAGAACCCCAACACCAAATTGTGGTGATGTAATAAGACAACCATCATAAAACACCTGTGAACAGAGTGACTGACCTGCATTTCTGGTTGGCTGAAGTCAGGGACATAATGTTCATAGAACTCCCGCGTCACCATGATGTAGGCACGGCCCTGGGACACTCGACCCGCTCGCCCTATTCAAGGATAACAAAATGACTTAATTTAACACAGGGAACAAAATGCATCAGCATAGTCGGAGGCTTTGTAGTCTGCTTTTGGTTCAGTGCTCCGCAGGTGCTCAACTGTTGCTGTTTTTTGTTGCTGCCTAAATACACATAATTTGAATTTTTGACTGTATCTCCCATAAAGTTACCTCCCTCACATACACACACATACATGTGCATGCTCATACACACATGCATCAAACAAATGCATCTGTCTGTTATAGGCAACACTCAAATAAGCATACTGCTTTTGTGTTTCCAGTACAGCTTATGATTACAATGAACGCATAAGATTTTGTTTAAACCAAATGCATCTGTCTGAATTTCATGACCACGCCCTTTGAAGTCATCAAACATGGACTCTCTCTCCCCCTCCCCTCTCTCATATACCCACACATGTACACCTCAAGTACAAACCTTTGCGCTGTGTACAGTTGGAGTGTGAAGCCCACTCCAGCTGCAGGTGTGTGTAGTTGGTGCTGGGATCACAGACAAGGTTCTTTGTCAGGCAAAAGTCGATGACTGGAGACAGACAGCACAGTCATCATCACCACATTATTACATGGATCCGCAAGTCACCAAAGTTTGTTGTAACGCGTGCAATGCATCTTTAACACTAAACAATAATAAGCAGACCCATAAATAATCAAAAAGAACATTAATTTAATACCGTGCACATTTCCGGGGTAAGCCCCTTTTCTCAAAGCAATAAAACAACAGTTTATGATAAATGAAAATGTACTTATCAAACTGTACTAAACAATAATGCTGCTTGGTCAACATCAACAAAAGAAGAAGAAAAAAGCGGTCCACCTCAAAAAGCTGCCCACCTCAAACTAAGCACATCTAGGTAAAACACAGCAGAACCACTCACCATACTTGATGTCTGGGACAGTAATAGAGCTCTCAGCTATGTTTGTAGACAGTATCACCTGTAAGGAATGTGAGAATAAAAAAAGGGAATAAACATAGTGTGGGGCAGGAACAATGCATGTGCCCTATCATTATCCTTCAATGCAAAAGAAGCCAACTAAGCACCCTTGTAAGAACAAATCAAAATTGAGAAAGACATCATTACCCAATTTATTTTACGAAAGAAACCAGAATTGAAAAGAAAATGTCTGCAACATTTATTTCATTGAGTTTATGGAATGAAATTATCATCAGCTTTATTCTTATTCACCCAGGTTGTTTATTCACCCTGGTTGTTGTATTCACTCTAAAAGAAAATGTCTACAACATTAATTTCATTGAGTTTATGGAACGAAACTACCATCACCTTTATTCTTATTCACCCTGGTTGTTGTATTCACTCTAAAAGTAAATGTCTGCAACATTAATTTCACTGAGTTTATGGAATGAAATTACCATCAGCTTTATTCTTATTCACACAGGTTGTTGTATTCACCCTGGTTGTTGTATTCACCCTGGTTGTTGTATTTGCCCTGGTTGTTGTATTCTCCCTGGTTGTTGTATTCACCCTGGTTGTTGTATTCGCTCTGGTTGTTGTATTCACCCTGGTTGTTGTATTTGCCCTGGTTGTTGTATTCTCCCTGGTTGTTGTATTCACCCTGGTTGTTGTATTCGCCCTGGCTGTTGTATTCACCCTGGTTGTTGTATTCTCCCTGGTTGTTGTATTCTCCCTGGTTGTTGTATTCACCCTGGTTGTTGTATTCACCCTGGTTGTATTCACCCTGGTTGTTGTATTCACCCTGGTTGTTGTATTCACCCTGGTTGTATTCGCCCTGGTTGTTGTATTCTCCCTGGTTGTTGTATTCACCCTGGTTGTTGTATTCACCCTGGTTGTATTCGCCCTGGTTGTTGTATTCACCCTGGTTGTTGTATTCACCCCGGTTGTATTCGCCCTGGTTGTTGTATTCACCCTGGTTGTATTTGCCCTGGTTGCTGTATTCACCCTGGTTGTTGTATTCACCCTGGTTGTTGTATTCGCCCTGGCTGTTGCAGAAATGTTCACCCTCCCAACCAAAAGTGGACCTGTTTCTTCTTCCTAGTTATATCATGGGGGACACACCTGCCAGGTGATGTCCAACAAGTTGTAACCAGTGTTAGTACCTGAGACTAAATTTCTCACTTATCATTTAAATTATCATTTAAATACGGTGCATTTTTATTTTGTTCATATGACTCTAACTCTGAATTTTCCCACTTAATGTGAAGAGAAGCGTGACCTTTCTGTATCCGCGGACTGGTTTCTCAAACACCCTGGCCTGCTCATCGATGGTGATGGTGGAGTGAAGAGGGATCACCGTCAGGCTGAAACAGCATGTCAAATGTCCAAACAGGGGCAAAGCCACAACTCAACTGATGACTACTGGTTGTGTACAGAATGGCCACTTTCCATGTTGTTTGCTACGGGTACTGTTTCTGATAGAAAGTTGTGTGATGTGGTATTTACAACGGTCCACTACCGACATCACTGTTCTTAGCTGCATTTTTTTTTTTTTTTGCAGGAGGTGAAGGGCCCACTAATTTGTTTCTTTGGGATTCTTAAAATCATATTTATTGAAACAAAACAGACAGATATGCCACACACATTCAAACTGCTGATAATGCAAAGGGTAGAACTTTTATCGCTACTGGAGTCATCACTTGTTACAGGTACAACCATGGAAATGTTTCATTCCATTTTAAAAACAAATAGTTACTGTTGCCCTGTAAATGTATATCCAACGACACACACTTCAGTCATGCACGAGAGAAAAATACACTTCATACCTCCACTGCAGCAAAATTTCATCACTCTTGCACCATCTTCATCAAGCCTGATGTTGCTAATTCATCTCATTTACAAGATAAACAACGGGTAACAACGCTATTAACAGCATTTAGTCTCAGAACCTGTACAGGTTTACAGACACTTAACCAACTTATTGCCCTTTAGGTGGGTCTAGGTAGGTATGCTCTGAGTGATGTGCGTTCAAAGCAAGAAACACTGATTTGTACAGTGTAGAACTCACTTGTGCTGCAGTTCAATGGATCTCAGCTTTTCCAGCATGGAACAGATTTCATGCAGACCTGTGTCAACAATAAGTCAGGCTTATGCTGAGCTCCTTCACATGCACAGTGTGAAAAAAATCATAAAAAAATCTAAGAAATTAAAAAGTCCCTCTTTTTTTTAAATACAAAATATTAAAAACATCATAAAATAATCTTGGTAACAACAAAATCAGGCTTCAAGAATCTAAAACAGTAACAACAAAATTTGGCTCCAAAAATCTGAAATAAAGTTCTAAGTAATGGACTATATTTTAATCTCACAAGCGCATAGCCCCGAGTAGTGGCAGTAGCAACAATACAATGGAACCCCCAACAAAAGACCATCCCATGAAAGACTACACTAATTCAAAGATCATGTATCTGTGAGCTCATCTTGTCATCTCCAGGGAAAAAAAGTCATCGCCATGAGAAGAAAAAAACCCAACAAGAACATACACCAAAGATTAGTCTTTTGAAAATCACATGTTCTTTTTCCTTTTTTTTTTTTATAGGAGTAGTCTACTGTAATATAGTTGTAGTCATAGTCTGCTTATCATTGTTGCTGTAACAGTGCCAGTAATATCTCTAAAAGCAACTGAATAGTTTATCTGAAAGAGCATACTTTTATAGCTGCTGAAAAAGCCGCAACATTTTGGTTTTTACCAAAGACAGGTACCTGAAGTAACGCACTGATAAATAATTACACAGACTGAACTGTTCTGTAGGCATGTCCAAAGAAATGCTTGTTTTTCAAAGACTGACCAGGCAGGAAGACGAGCACCGTTCCTCTCACAGTTGCAAAGCCAGTTCCCTGGTCCAGCCTGCACACATAATTATGTTAATTAAGCATGTGCATAGCAGTGTCCACCAGCTCCAGCAAGGAACAATGCATACCCCACAAGCAACACAGAAAAATGTAGGGGGAGGGGGGGCAGATAAAAATCATCTGTGGCTTCACTTCAAGTGGCGAAGGGTAAAGAGGACCTACAAAATTCTGCCAGCCCCTGTCGCATAACAGTTAACGCTTTGGACTGCAGGTCAGGAAGGTCATGGGTTTGAATCCCATTCGAGTTATGTTGGGAGTTTTTTTAGCCCTGACCGGCTCCTACCCACAGCTGGGAGTGCTATGGGCCCAGTGGGCAGGCTGGGAACACACAGCTGAGCTTCATCCACTTCATGGATGCATCTTTGAGGATAGTGTTGTTCTAATTACCTGACCAACACAGGTGTCACTGTTCCCATCCCTGGTTAACACTGGGATAATTATGACAGTAAGTGTGGTCTGTGGCCCTGTCCACTAGTCTCAAACTAAAATGACCATACATGCATAGCATCATCAGTGAACATCCTAATCTAAGGTTGCATAATAAATAAAACTGTCTCAGCTTCTATGGCTCTTCATGACATGCTCTCGCGGTGACCTAGGTCTTAGAGTTCCTGCCTCATTCCTTGTCTGAGGCGGTTCAGATCCAAGCCTTCAATGTCAGAGTCCATGTAGGAGGACTGGTGTAGCGACAAGGTGGCAGTCTGCTCTCTGGAGGGGATGCTCACTCTGTCTTGACTCTGAGACTTAGCTAACACCGTTGTCGGCAGGGGACATAGCAGAGGGTGTCCTGTGTATATTGAATCAGAGCAGGCATCACTGAACACCACTGAAGTGACATGGTAGCAGTGCAGTGTCTCCTTTGGATGGTAGCCCACCAACGATCTGACATTTCCTCCTGTGGACCTCCAGGGGTGGGGCCGTGAGGCGGAATGAGTCTTGGGTGTGGTTGGAGGTATGGGTGCCAGGATGAGTTAGCACAGATGATGGGACAGTAACAAAAACCAAACAAAAAATCTACCAAAAATCTACCATGGACCCTAGATTCTTCAAAAGCAGCTTTTTGTAAACCTCAGAACTACACCCCAATATATCACTATGCCTCACCCTTGTTCTTTGAACTCCAGCGTGTCAAACTCTTGAATCAGTCTAACAGCAATGTCTACAATCTCTGGGTGCAGCACTGGCCGGTTCACATCATAGTCAGGCAGCTGTGGAAAACCAACAAACCAACAAATAAATTCAAAGGATCACACAAAGGCCTTCTTCTGTAAGTAAAACAAAACAACAACAAAAGAAAAAAAGAAAAATGAAAAAAAGAAAGGCAATGCAAAAAATAAAAAATTAACGGTCAAGAATACAATTACAAAAGTGCCTATGACAAAATAAATCATTCAGAACACTACTGTCACAAAGCAGATGCAGACTCTGACCTTTTCTTTCTTTCTTTCTTTTTTTCATAACCAATGCTATAAGAAACACAATACAAAACCATTCAAACTTCTGAAAAGACTAGCGACTTATTCACACTCAATGTGGTAAGCAAACTCCTCCACCTATTGTCTCATCATTTTTTATCTTCCTCTCGAAGTGCCTGTAGCAGTGCATAGTGTCTTACCTGAAAAAATACTGTTAGTTTTTTCACAGACATGGACCAGTTTTAGCCAACCATATTCCTGCCCAGAATCTCATTTGTGATGGCGTCTGAGGCTAAATTCTTCTTGTTCACTGCGTGTCTGTGGCTAACGTACAGGACACCTCTCTTTGCACTTTTTTCCCTTCAGATTTAAAATCTTAAAAGGACAATCAAAGCATATTCTTTCCAATACTGACAACAGCCTTGCACATGGCAGACATGTGTTCCAAGTACCATAAGGATCAGACTACAGCTTTCTGAGACATCACACCCAAAAGGCAGAAATACATACAAAATACACAGCAACAACACTGCTACTCCATTACCTGCCCAACCACCATACTGACTAGAACAAAAAGAAAATACCTACCGGTCCCAAAGGTGAGAGATCATCAGCAAAGAACTGAGAGACCTTGAACACTTGACCCTCCACGTTAACCACAGGGGCAGGTTCAAGGACATCCATGACAGGCAGGGAAAAGTAGCGAGCAAACTCATCTGAGTTCAGTGTGGCTGACATCAGAACTACCTGTTGGGTTGAAAGAGAGTCATCAAACATGTATTTCCATCACCATATAGGCTTCTTCCCCCAGTAGCCACCATCCTGGGCCAATGCCAGTGTCCTGTCACATCGGCTGATAACAGTGCCTATGACAGCAGTTTTCAAGCTCTTGAGGATTACCCAAATGGAAACTGCCCCACTGCGATGAATAAATTTAAGTAACCTGCATGTTATTCTGGATTTTGCTCTTGTATTTTTTTTATTTTTTTTCCAGAGCTGATTACTTGACACCTCTCACATGGGATGACTTAAGTAGCATACACATTATTCGACCTTGCTGATGATGAGTCAATCAGTCTCACTTAAGTATCCCCTTTGGGATGATTAATACTGTATCACACGTTATTAACCCTGATATAACCCTATGTGGTTGGCTGGGCTCAAAGCACCAACTAACTAACTCATGCATGCTAATTGGTATACCATGCTGCTCTTGCCCTGTCAATCGTTCTCACTGAAACTCCCCACCTTGGAAGAATTTTGCAACACTTGTGTATCATAATGCGACGTTAGCACACGGCAAAAAGAGCAGTCTGACCTTGACATGTTGCGAGTTGGTGCGGAGCAGCTTCTTGACCACCAGCAGAGCGAAGTCAGACTCCTGATCTCTCTCGTGAACCTGTCAACACACACTGCATTGATCTCTCAACCACTTACTGTTGCACTCTGGTCAGTAAACAACCCTGCGCTTTATGTGTAAAAACTTGGTTGACTGCAGTGCAGACAATGCATACTTTATCAAGCACTAAAATGACAGGGGTGAAGCTGTCCGATCAAAACAAAATGTCGCAATCTACCACATCTTGGAAGTTTAGACTGAGATGTATACAGCATAGTTCCCAGATGAGCTTTAATTATACAAGTTATGACACAAATATCACCTTAAACTTAAGGTAAAGAAAGAAAACTGCCCCCCATCCCCTCCATTTAAAACAAAAACTAAATTAGCCACCATAACCCACAACAAGGCCACCATCAGAATTGCAGAAAAAAGTAGATATGCACACAGCCTTCTCACCTCATCCAGAATGACATGTGTGTACTGGTGCATGTTCTTCTTGCCAATCAGCTTCTCTCTCAGCACACCAGTTGTGCAGTACAGCAGGCGTGTGTCCTCACCAGCCTTCAAG
The DNA here is from genome assembly GCA_018857735.1 of Alviniconcha marisindica. Classification (NCBI taxonomy): domain Eukaryota; kingdom Metazoa; phylum Mollusca; class Gastropoda; family Provannidae; genus Alviniconcha; species Alviniconcha marisindica. The sequence goes on along the minus strand of JABMCL010000557.1, from coordinate 29,895 downwards.
TCCATACCAATCTGGTCCACAAAACATCAGATGGCATTACTAACCCTTGGATTTAAAGTTCACACGCACCACCCATCCCCATCCCCCTCAACACCCCGTGCAACCCACACCGAGACATACTTTTACATACATGAAAAAATAAAAACAAAAAACAAACAAACAAACAAACAACAACAAACACAAGACACTCACCTGCAGTACAACTTTCTGCTACAGTACTAATTCTACATCAAAAGACTGCCAACTAAAACTTGGAGGCAGCACAGCTAAAAAGAATCGATCTTTGCCACGGACAAGGAAATTTGACCCAGTTCAACTCCCACAAAACATCAACAGAAAGAAACCAGCATGTCAATACAAGTCTCACGCCATCCACCAACCTGATATCCACACACGCTGCCAAGAGGCCAGCCTCTCTCCTGACAGACGCGCTTGGCAATGCTCATGGCAGCAATACGACGCGGCTGTGTGACAATGATGTTGCAGTACTCTCCTTTCTCTGCGTAATGGTCCAGGATGTACTGTGGTACCTGCGTGGTCTTCCCTGAACCTGTCGACCCCTGGATGATGGTCACCTGGTTGCTCTCAATGGTTAAAATCACCTGCCAAGATGAAACAATGGTTATACATTGAAACGAATGAATGATTCAGTACCCAGTAAACATGCGAGATCCGATTCACATCAGATCCAAACTGGCAATGTAGGCCAGAAGCAGGCCTGATGATTCCTGCACATCAACTTGCTTCCAGCCCAGATCCATTTGGACAAAACCTGACACTGTCAGCCAGAACCAAGTCGGATCCAGGTTGTTTTTTTGCAAAATGATCTGAGATGTCTGTTAAAGAACACAACTCAGTCTGAAGGTGGGAAACTGGTATAGTAGGCTGGTTACATTCTGCCAAAACCAGGCCAGATGATTCTTGCACACCGGCTTGTTTTTGGACCAGATACATTTGGCCCTCTGAGTTTGACCAGGCCATCCAGATTGGATCCAGGCTGGTTTTGCACAAAATGATCCAGGTCTTCTTTGGAAGAACGGAACTGAATTGGATGCGCGAAGTTGGATCTGGCACATACAATTCAGCCCAATTCTGGCCATAACAGCCATAACTGGCCATAACCAAAACATTTCCCAATTGGACCCAGCATGTTTACTGGGTAAATGAATGAATGAACCTGTCACTAAATTCAGAATGCAAAACAAGTCCTGAAGGGTTTGACACCCAGAGATACCAGTAAGCCTTTCAGAGACAAAAGAGGCATGTGTGTAAACTGTAATCGTGTGTGTGTGTGTGTGTGTGTGTTGTGTCTAAGTCCATCCATGTGTGCATGCATGTGATTGTCAGTGGGTCAAAAGAAAAGAAAAGCTGCACCTCCTCTGCTCGCTGAGTGATGGGCAGCTTGGGGTCATAGCGATGCTGAAAGCTGTAGTTGTGATAGACAGCAGTGGCACCCTCAGGGATGAAGTCTTCAGGCATGCCGGCACTGCCACACACTGTGCTGTCCAGCTCCAGCTGGTCCAGCTGACGCACCACATTGCCTACGGTGGGGGTGGCTCCTCCAGGCTGGAAAATGTGCCATGTTGACCAGGAAAGGGTTAATGACTACACTGGATATAGCTAGTCACTGGATATTTAATACAATCAGCTGCAAAAGTCATATCTGTGGGGAAAATTATCACCAAATCACTAGATAAGAAAAGGTCCAATTGGCCACTCATGGTGCACATCATGGCCCATATAAATGATGAGCAAGTAACACCCCATATCGCATTTGTCTTGTAATTGGTGACGAAACTGAAAAAACTGGCATGTGTGAAGCACAAATAAGACTACTGAGCTGGTCTAACCACATTTAAAGTTATACTATTACTAGTTATATATAGCTTGTTGACTCATTTTTGACGTTTAACTTTAAGCAGTCTAAGCGATAAGAAAATGTGGTGGGGGGGGGGGGGTCTGAGTCTGATGCTGCCATTACTGACAGAGACTACTATTGAGGAGAAAATACTTTTTCAGACTGATAGTGATACCACTCCCACCCCATCCCCCCTGCCCCCCACCCACCCCCCGCCATGTACCACAGCAGACCACAAATTATTCAAGAAAGTTTAGACACGCGCATCTGATCAAGACACATCATAATCAACAGACAGCGAAGGAAAACCTTGAATGGGAAGGGGTCACTAGGTCAGTGATATCTGCGACACTTGAGTGAACTTCCATTTAACTTGAACTTGAGCTGTTGTCATGCGATGTACAACAGTTTCAGTTTTTGATGCTATGCGTGCTGCATTGCTCATTTGCTGGTAAAAGAAGACTTTCCCAACCTAAAAATGAACACTAGCCAACAGTTATTTCTGAGATCACTGATGACTTGTGCATGTGGAGAGCCAGACTTATGGACTCTTTAGCAAATCATGATTAGTGGCTATCCACGTTAAATTTTATTTGCTCATCATACATACAGGCCCATGTTTATCTCTGGAGAGGACCAAGGGAAAATGAAGCTGAATGAGCTGGGAATGCAGAAATTAGGCAGACAGAATTCATGTCATTGTCTGCAGGCAAAACAAATTATGTTACTTTGACCTATCCTAGGCATAAAAGACAGTAGTGATGAGTTGGACAGAACTTTGTGGAAACTAGAAGATGTCTAAAGCCAATCGCACAACCTACTTCATAAGCCCAGAGAGTAGAACAACAACTCTTAGTGTTACATCATAGATAAACTAGCAAATGTGTACCTCAATATTCTGCTGGCTTTGTCGGATGTAATCCTGATACAGATCGTGGACAGCCTGTGATGAACCATCTCTGAAAACACATTGAAAAAATAGCCACATTTCTTTTCAAATACATATTCTGACAGCTGTGCTATATTATGTAGTCTTTCATAAAGTTAAGAACAAAGTGTGCATACTTTTTAAATCAACATTTTACCTCAACTAAGGTGAAAAACCAGTGCAAAACAGTTAACACATCAAGACACCAACAAACCCACTTAACGTGTACTGATATCTTTTCGTGTAAGCAGGTACCGTCATGGCAGAAAGTGTCAAATTAACTCCAATGGCTGCAATTAGAGCTTTAAAACTATAGTACAAACTACAAGTGTCAGTTATACCAAATGAGAAAATTGTTTTTTTAGGTGACTCAATCACAAAAATGGGAGGGTGTTGAATTTGATTCTGCCCTTCTACTCCATGTATCACATTCATATATGGGTAAGGGGGCACGGTTATAGCACTAATAACATGAAAGTCTGAACCTGTTACCGATGTTAGTCTGATAGTGTTACCTCCCCTCTTGCCCATCTGAATGTAGCCACTGACATTAAAAGTGTCAGATGTGTAACTTCCTGGGATTTCCTCTCCCTACTTTGATGATTACGGTAACAATTAATAAAAAATACAACTAACATATGACTCAGTGGCAAAAGGTGTGCAAATGGGGGGTCCAATTTTTGACTGTCAATAAAATCCGTTTCAAACACTTTGTCTTGTTGTTGCTTTGTGTGTGCGTTCATAATTGGTCAGTATCACAGTGGAAACAATATGAGCTCCAAATCTGGAGCAGCTGGAGAAATATTATTTTTTGAAAGTGAAAAGCGCCACGAAATTCGACCCCTGAAAACGGACACGCTAACGGTGAGTGCTTTCGATGTTTCATTCACATACATGTCGAATCAAAACATTACCTCAGTCACCGATTTGCACAGAGGAGATATCGCTTCACACAGTGCATATAAAATCGATTATCACTAAGTTTTGTTTTGGGAGTTAGAGGCTCGAAATATCCCTCGGTCGAACGTTATGTGTTGAAATGTTTCATGACCAGCATCCGCAGACAATCTAGTGAAGAACGGACTTTCTCTTTCGTCGAAACTTTACTCCAGTCACTGTGGTATGTCATGCATCAGGCACCAATGTTTTATTTTACTGCCAAATGTCTGGGTAGTTTTAAAATATATTTTGCCATTCTTCATAAAATTGTTGCAATAAATAACGTTCAACAACATATTAAACAAGCAAAAAAAAATAATTTTTGCTGCTTTGCACTACTTCCAGTCAGCCATGTTATACATCCGGGTCATTTGCTTTTAGCACATGGCCGCATGGAAGAGACGTTCTGATTGCGAAAGGTGTGTGGTAATATTTTGAAGACTGTAACATTCAACTTTATTTAAACGTTCATCGAGATTAGTCAAATCTTCCGGTTATATGATATTTATATTGGTATATGCCGAATCTTTTAAAAGTATCGGAATGTTAGCATACAGAGTGAGTTTTTGTTAATGTCGAACTAAAAAAAAATTTCACCGAGTTTCTTACAACATGAGTGCGTGTTGAAATCGTAATGTGCAACAGCAGATTGGTTATAAACAGTATATTCTGATCGTACTCTTTAAATTTTTTGCTTGCGCTTAACACAGTTTGTTTTGTTTACAAACTACGTCTTCAAACAAATCATCACATATGGTAAACAATTCAAATTTATGCAGGTTAAAGTCGTCAAGTTAGATGTTGAACATTATGATTACAACACGAGCTGTGGAAATAATAACGTTCGACATAATTATAGTGACCATGCCTGTCTGCCTTCCAGAGTTCTGAAAATGTAAGGTGCCGATCTTAATAGCATTATTCTTTGGCTGTGATTTTTTGTTGTTGTAATATTTATTACGATTTTTCTATTTACTATTATTATTCTTTCACTTTTAAGTTAACTGTTCAACTATTTTTGTCCTAGGCACCGAGTCAACATGACCAAAAATGCATGGATGACAGGTTGCGTGTGTGTTTTCCTGTGACGCCCAAAAGCAGCAAAAGTTGCACTCACTCTTACTTGCTCATTTTCTCTTACAAAACATACTTGTTTGTTAAATAATAAGTATTATTTATTTTGTTATGAAAACAAAGTACCATGTCGTCTATTTGACATTATGCTATCCACTACAACAAAATTAATGCAGCAAAAAATGTTCACATGGAAACAGTTATGTGTCTTTATACTCTACTGTAATAAAAAGTTATTGTTTTATCATTTTCATCAAGAAACAAACAGCATTGTACATCTTGTGGAAATAGTAATGTTCAACATATTTCTTACATCATTTGCTGTTTATGTCAAGAAAGCTTAAATTTGAGGAAAAAAATCATCAAATCTTCCTTGTCACATATGTTCTATTAAAGAATAACTTTTTTGTTTCAAAATGTGTTGCTTTTTATTCATTTAAAAATGTTCAAGACTGGCTGTATGTTGAACGTTATGTATTGCAACAAACTATGGTAGCATGCTGTTCTGTGTGACACAGAACAACAACAGTTTACTTGGTAATACTCATGTGGATCACATCTTGTAAGATCAGTTGGGTTTTCACAGTTAACTGCATGATTAGCAGCACAGTGATGTGGGCTTGTTGTAATGTGTAATGTTCAACATCTTGTCACAAATCACACTGAAAGTCAAATTTCTCGGAACGAAGAGCAGACTGCCTTCTCCCTTCACTGGTGGATGACTTCACATGTGTTCATTCAAAAAATGCATTACTCACTCACATCCTGTCAACTTTATTTTCTAGTACCTCTGTCCTCTTTTCTTGCGCACCTTTTGGCACTAAGTCATATACACTTCAGAAGTAGATCAGACTGTATTCCATAGTGCTATTACAGTATTAATACAAACAGCATTAACAGACCGGGGACTTATTTTAATGTTAATTTCTTATCTAATGAGCTGTAGTACTAGTCATACCCATCACATGTGATCTGCATGTGACGAGCCAAAGTATAGAATTTAAGCAAAAATGCCACGGTCACAATGTCCATAGTTTCAGTACTTTCACCTGTACCTCTTGTATGCAGGATAATGTTGATCAAAATTGGGCTTTTCCAGGACATGTGCCTGTTTTGTTCTGGGATCCAGCTGACGGCCATGCAGCTTCCCCCCTGGAACAGTGGTGATTGTGGTTGTTGCCTTTTTCCCTATCTGGAACCACTCATCAATCTGGTCCAAAGAAATCTCTGATGTCAGGTTCATTTTGAAGACTGGAAAATAAAACAAACAAAGTCATCAGGAATGTGCGTAATAAGTAAAAGTAAAACTAGGAGCCCTGACAATCACACACACACACAAACACAGACACAGACAGTGACACACACACACACACACACACACACACAGAACCCACTCCACGAAGCTGACACAAAACTCAAAAGGCAGCAGACTGGGATAGGGCAATACTGAATTAGGCCTTGCAACAGGATGGGTCAAGGAAAAGAGTCAATACTGAAACTGAAAGTGAAACCAGTCAAACCTGAAGTATGTAACTTTTCTCTGCCAGCTGAAAGAGAATGCTTTCCCAGAAAGGTATCAATGGAAAAACGCTCTCAAAACTGTTTCTGGCACCACTGGGCATTCATGCCAGAAAATCTGGGAAGACACTGAATACTAAGAATTTAGCCAGCAGCCAAAGTGGATTATGACTCTATGAGACAGCACTCTTACTGTCTTAGTCTTAGTCTTAGCAGCAAAGTGGATTAGTCATTAGGTTCCTCTTCTTGTACTTGTAGTTGTACTAGTTGTAGTTCTTCTTAGGCTTTATATAATGTTCATTCTTGAAGAAAAACAGCAAATCACTGTTCACACCGATGGCTCAGTCACCAAAGACCAGTCAGAGTGGAGTTTCACTGTTTTAATTTAAAGCAAGGTGTGACAACCATCCACGAAGACAGTGCAGCCCATAGGCTCAGTATTTAAAGTATATATATGACTTAGTGCCCTATATGAGCCTGTGCCAAAAGGTGCTCGGCGAGGACCAACCATTTTTTGGTCGAAAATGCTTCTTCAGGTTTAAGTTTTCTCTGAACAAACCTAACTTTATCTGAAAGAGTATGCATCAAAGAGATAATAAAGATAAACTTGACTCCCAAAGTCAGTTTTGAGTTAGTAAAATATGAAAATTTACACCAAGTCCGGGCCGAAAATCGGCAAAGGAAGGGTGGACATTTCGGGTGCACCGCTTCAGTTGTCGTTTTGTTTGCATCTTTCTTCTTAGGCAATTTTCCCTTTGCTGCCTGACAGGACATAGTCAAAGCTTTTTAATGCTTGAGAAAACGGCTCATAACTATTTGTAAAATCTGAATAATTGAAATAAACTATGTTTATTTCGATCGAAACGCATTGGGTCCGGTTCCGATGCTGACGAAAACGTTCGTCTGCTACTATTCACTGCGGACTTGTGGGTGGTGAAACAAAGAAGCTGTTGCTAAAATCAGTGTTTAGTCCAAAGCAGTGATAATAAAAGCGTTGGATTCCGTTCGTAATAAAAAAAATCAAGTTTAAAATTTCAAGTTTTAATTTTGTCAGTCCGTTACGATCGAAGAATTGCCGATTCTGGGGATAAACGTCAATTTTGTGACGCGGTCTTTTGCACAAAGCGCGGCCATGTTTACCCACAGTGCTTTGCGCCTACTTTCTCTTCAAACATGGTGCCAACAAGGAACGGTGAGTGAATTTTCGATTTGGGTCATGTACTTTTTACAGTTTCGATCGAAATGTGATGTTGCGTCCGACAGATTAAATAGTTACTTTTCATTGATACGTTATTTTTGCATTTTCATTCGTAATTGTAAGGAAGTGACCATTATTAAACAGGTTTCAGTCGGCAGTGTGCAAATTCAAAGTGATGTCTTCGTTTGATAGCCCGCTGTTTCTCGGATGACAGGTCAGTGTTTCGATCGCGAGTGACCGAATTTTGCACAGTAATGTCCATGTTTCGATCAACGAACTAGTTTTTTCTTAGTGTTTCGACTGAAAGAGAAAAACTTATACGTTAAGTGTTTACTTCGTAATGGCAAAAATACCTGTGTTTACGACGGCACACGTTTCGGAGTTGATTTGCCGCTGTTGGACAGCGTTTTTTTCATTTGTTCAGTCGATCGGAACAGCATGATGCCATGACACAAATTCTTACTCCTCAGTACACTTCTGCAACTCTACAGGTTTATTATTGCCGTCTGTGATGTGAACTAAGAGTTTTAAAAAGGCATAGCCGTAAATTATCTATTTATACCAATTTATACAAATTGTACAAACACACAACAACAAAAAGAAGAAGAAAAAAAAGAAAAGAAGCATTACCATGACATTAACATTGTGATTAGGGAGATGTTTTTTTTAAATTATTTTATCTTCCCAGGCCTTCCCATTTCCCTGGGATGAATAAAGCATATTGTTATTGTTGTTTTGATTCTATTTCTAGCAGGACAGATGCATTCTAAAGTGTGTGCTGAAACTAGTGAAAGCCAGAATAGAATTTCTTAACTGATGTAGTTTTATATGTGCATTGCAGTACAAATACAATACAGTGCAGCATATAAAGTAGAATTATTGTGACAATTCACTATAAATATGCAACATGAAGACAAAAAATTCATACAACACAAAATACAATACACTGTGGCACAATGTAGGGTGGGGTGGAAGTTAGTAGGGATGAAAAGACCAAATGAACAGAAATTTAAAAAAGGAGGGGTAACCTGGTATTTGTGTTATTATGTTTCAACTACAGCACTAAAATATATATATATATATATATATATATATATATATATATATATAATGTTAGTAATATTACCTAATGTCTGATATAGATATGTATATATATATTCGGGGGAAGTCAAAACACACACACGTGCGCGTGCAGACACACACAATATCTTATATGCATGTAGGTCTCCAGAGTTGCATACCTATAAATAAGGAGACATATCCTCAAAAACAGTTGTTATATTGCCTTATTTTGTACACGTGCATGTTTCTTTTCAGGCTAAAGAGGTCGATGCTCCAAAGGGCAAGAGCAAGTGTTTTTCATGACACAGCAGGGACAACATTAGTGGAGCATGAAGCCAGATTCGTCCTGGGAAGCACTGCAGTACTTAGGAACAGCAGAGAAATAAAGATATGTCTCAATGCTGAAGTGCCAACTCACTGAAAACAAATCTTTAAATTTATTAGGATGGGAAGAATTAGTGTTAACATGGGAAATTCTCTATGCTTTGTCATCAGTTTCCAGATTTTGCATTACGTTTCTGGTTACTTACAATGTGTTACAGTTGTTATTCCAGGTAGTGAGACTTGAATGCCAAATCAATGTCTTTCGTAATTGAATTTTACCTGCTGTTAACAATAGGGTATAGGGTGAATGTACATTTGTAATTCACATGGTTTTCTGTTTTGTCAATGAAAGAATAATAATGACAACTTGGCTGTACTTTTTCTAAGTCACATACTGACTGTCCAGTGTTACATATTCCATTGTGTCCTCTGATATGCGAGGCATCCGACAGTGCATTACTTTAAATAATGGTTTTGGCCTTGTTCAGTATTTACAGCAATGTGTCAGATGTAGGAAACTAAGTGATTTTATTAGCTGTGCATATGTTTTACAGGAAAGGAAGTTTGTGTCCACCATAGAGTTGTTACATCCAACAGATAAAATGCTGAAAAAGGGCCTTTGACAAAATTACAACTATACAAGCAACTTGTTTAGTGCTGCAGTCATTAAAACCACTACTAAATCAGCTGGTAACATTTTGTTGCAGTGTAGGGAAATCAGCACTGTTATTTTATAAGCTGTGTATTGTGAGCATGGGAAATGTTATGTCCATCCAATAATCGTTACATCCGACAGATAAAATGTAAAAAAGTGTTGTTGATGACCTTATTTCATGCTGCAGTCATGGAAACAACTATGCTTCATAAATTCTAATAAACACATCCTATTTTGATTCAGTGTTGTGTTTCATTTTCATTTTATTAAAAAAATAAAGGTGGCAGTGTCTGTCGGATGTAACACAGGACATCATTGTTATGATTTTGAATATGAAATAAAAAGTGAATTGAGTCAATTTAAGTTTTACTGTCTTGTTATAAACGATGGATGTTTATTTTCCCCACAGATTGATGGCAATCATTAAATTCAAGGATTAAATCAAAACAAACATTGTGTCCTGTGTTGCATCCGACAGATTCAGGTGTCCGTCTTTAAATGTCTTTTTCTCAGACTTGCTTCATCAAGTTATCTTTTTCAGACCTGAAATGTATATAAAAAAGACTTATCTTTTAAAATGGTGTCACTTGCTAAATGACTTTTCTGCTTTTATTTTTCACCCTAATGTCCACCTTCTAAGCAGCACCTTTTGGCACATGCTCATATATATATATATATATATTATTTAATATATATATAGATCTATACTATAGCCAGTATAGGCTACTATAGTACTAGTAGTTTTAGTAGTAGTAGTACTAGTGTCATGACTCCCAGTTGAAGTCGTTTGACCCTTAGATTTTTGGACAGGGGGTTCATTTTGACCCCATTTAAAATTTGTACCAGGAACAGTTTTTTCATCTAACACTTCATCCCATAGTAAGTAGTACCTAGTTAAAAGCTGAGTGATGCATGACCTACCAGATGGCAGATGTAAAACCATGCAGGCATACTGTTGGTCAACAAGACACCCAAGTACTTGAAGTAGTTTATTATCAGAAAAATGATTATTCAATGCATCCCAGACAAAGCCTTCAAAGACTTTACAAACAACTGAGGTAAGACTTACTGGTCTATAGAACTTTACAAGGGTTAGTTTTATCTCCTTTTTTTGTAAATTGGTTTAACCTCAAATTATTTCCACGACTGGAATTTTCCTTCTTTGACTTTGAGTGCTTCGTCAGAAAGAACCTTTATGAGAAACCTTAGTTCCTTTGAGTTTGAAAGTCTGGGATGTATTCCTTCTGGACCTTCGGACTTAGAGACAAGTTTGACATGTCTGTCTTACTCTTAGATCATCCTATCTAATTCTAATGAATAATGATAGTTTTGATTATACACAAAACCGCAAATCTACTTTGTGTACGATGTCACTGAAAAACGGGTGAACTACCGACAGGTGAATGACACGGGCATGAAATATGCGTTCAGTTGGTCTGGCAGTAACACAGCCATATCCTCATGTACTGTCATAGCAATTTATTACTCATATAAGTAAACACCGACACTAGTGACAGCGACATTGACTTCCAAACAGCAGGTGCAACCCAAAAATGAACACTGGACGTAAAAACTTAAACGAGGCAATATTAATAATTAAGACCCTCAAATAGGAAGTTACCCAATTCTGCTGATCTCCCACAACAACATTCACTCTGTCTCAGACGTGCAAAACCCACAGCAGGCTAACACAGTAACACTGGGAAAACCCGTACTGAAACTTGAATACCTTCGAGTTCGCAACCAAAATGGCGCCACGCCTATCACGAAGCTAGGCTAAATGTGCAGTTTCGTACTTTCGTATTCTATAGTCCTTGGTTCTGCACTTTCGGTCGCACGTGAGGCTATTACGTACGTGATACACTGGGTTATGCCCTTTGTGTGTGTGTGTGTGTGTGTGTGTGTGTGTGTGTGTGTGTGTGTAGTGACGACAACGCCAGACAACAGGCGTACCATAGTGAAAATGCTACGCTCACTGACTCAGTGACGGCCGCTGTGACGATAGTGACACACAGCCGACACTGAAAAATCATGCCGTGTTAGTGGTTGCTTTATGTGGGGAGTTTATCTTACACATCCCGTGCCGCTGGCTTCTTTCAGTGATGTGGGGACTGCCGTGTTTCCGTCTTTTAGTACTCGTCATCCCGTCAATGAGTTTTGGCTTCTCAGTTTATGTGGCGGAGTTTCTCTTACACATCCCGTCAAGCTGGCTGTTTTATGTGGGGAGTTTCAGTCTGACACATCCAGTGGCCGTGGTTGTTGTTCAGTGTAAGATAAACTCCCCCGGCGGCCACTGAACATAACGTATGTTCAGTGCGGGCCGGGGAGTTTATCTTACACATCCCGTGCGGCTGGCTTCGCCGTTACTTGATGAATTTAGTATGGGAACTTTCTCAGTCTTACAGTGACACCCCGACGGTGCTGATTTCACTGACTGTGGCTCTGCGGGGACTGAGCTTCTCCTGCACATCCCGTGCTAGCTGATTTATATGGGGAGTTTCTCTTACACATCCCGTGCTAGCTGATTTATATGGGGAGTTTCCCTCAGTTACACATCCCGTGCTAGCTGATTTATATGGGGAGTTTCTCAGTCTTACACTGACATCCCGCCGTGCTGGATTTTTTATGTGGGCAGTTCCTCTCAGTTACTGACACGTCCCGTCAAGTGCTGTCGCTGTTTTATGCGGAGACTGAGGCGGTTCGCCGCCGGGTCCAAAGCCGTCACTGAAGTCAGTTTGAGGCGGCTAGCAAAATACGAGACATAATATGCAGGACTTTTAACTAAAAGAAGCATTATTATTTTATTTAACTCTTAAAAACAATGGTGACAAAATCCTCT
>JABMCL010000557.1:0-12500 GCA_018857735.1 Alviniconcha marisindica | reverse complement strand
ATTTATGACGACAACGACGAAAGAAAACGAAAGAAGAAAAGAAAAAGAAAGAGAAAAGAAGGAGGAAGAAGACGAATTATGACGAATGACATGACGATGGAAAACTAATGTCACTGTGCTCAACCAACGCTCACCTTATACGGCTGTTGAGCAGACTCGCTCAGCTGGAAAACGACAACGTCATGTTCGGCGTCGACCCCGCGTTCTATGATGACTGGAGCGCGGAAAGAGACGTCGAGAGGTGTGCCGTCATACTTGACCACGGTCGTGCTGATCGGGATCGTGTTTCCAGCGGACAGTCCGGCCTGTCGCACGGCCTCCGTGATGTCCACCTTGTAAGGCCGCTCGTAGGCCCAAGGCATTTCGTCCGGTCCGCCAAGCACGAAGAAATTTCTTGCGGGGACCTGTAAGGAAGGCGGAGAGACGTTGTGTTTTATACGCGCCATTCTAAATGTCTTGCAGGGGATGGGAGGAAGAGTTGTGTGTGTGTGTGTGTGTGTGTGTGTGTGTGTGTGTGTGTGTGTGTGTGTGTGTGTGTGTGTGTGTGTGCGTGTGGGTGCGTGTGTGTGCGTGTGTGTGTGTGTGTGTGCGTGTGTGTGTGCGCGCGCGCGCGTGTGTGTGTGTGTGTGTGTGTGTGTGTGTACGTGTGTGTGCGTGTGTGTGTGTGCGCGCGCGTGTGTGGTGTCCTTGTGATGTTTATAAATGAGTGAGTCGGTAGTCACGCACTAGACTGCTGCACTCCCATTATCTCCCTCCTGATCGGTTTTGTAGAACTTTTTTTTTTTAGCTCAATCGCCAAAGGCTTCTCGAAGACAGTGGGGCCTGTTCCAGTCCAAACTTACCCCATGCGGTTTACACGAGAATGTTTGCTTTGTGGTTCTGTTACTGACTCGGAATCAGTTTGAATCAGACGGTGACAATTTGCATGTAGGTTACGCCTAATTTTCCTGTGCTGCTGAACTCTCGACCATTTCCCCAATCACTCCTCCGTACCATTAAATTTACCATCTTCATTCATTTGCATCCTCCTCCCCCCTCCCCACGCCCCCTTACCCATCACGATCCTCCATCCGTATCACTAAACCCACCATCATCTTCCATCTGCACCCCATCACCCACCTCCATCATCCTTCTGCATCATCAAAAACACCGCCACTTCCAGCACTATTCCAGCTCCTCCACCCCCATCTCAAGACTAAATCGTCGAGACGTGCAGCTATTTGAGACAGTGAGCGTAAAACGCCATCACACGTATTTTCCTCCAAAGTTCGACCACTCTCTCCGCATGCAGTACGTGTGCAGATCCGCCCAGTTACTCCCCTTTAACCATTAACCGCCTACGGGAGTTTTTTTTTCTTTTTTTCTTTTTCTTTCAAGTAGTGTAGACGTTAAAGCTCTTCACCTTTGTTCCATTAGCGGCCACCACGTCCACGTGGACGACAGCGCTTGCACCGAAGCCGTGCAGGATTAAGCCGGCGAAGATTCTGGGGCGGGATCTCAGCTCCTTCAGCAGCTTCTGCAGCTCAGACAGGCTGTGGCCGTTCAGGTTCAGGTTGTCGTAGTGGTAGTGGAACTTGGTCGTGTCGAAGACCTCCGCGGGCAGGGAGTTGACGCGCGTGACGGCGTCGGTGTTGACGCTGTCGTAGGAGAAGGGCTCCAGCGGCTTGAGTAGGTCGCGGCCGGCGCAGCGGGCGGAGTTGAAGGGCTTGTGGCGCAGCTTCTGCAGGTTCTGCCAGATCTGCCACAAACGGTCGACGCTGGCGTGGTGCACCATGAACAGGGGGTCGAAGGCGGAGTAGTCCAGCGTGGCCATGCCGTAGGTCTCACTGCCGCCCACCAGCTGGTGTATGGCGTTGTGCACAATCTCGTAATGGACCTGAGGGAGTTGAAAACAATAAAGTACCGGGATGTCACGTGAGAGCGAGCGGAGTCAAGAGAGAGGAGAAGAAAGGATACCAGAAAGACGAAGAACATACCTGGGGTAGAAAAGATACTAGAAGGACGAAGAATATACCTGTGGTAGAAAAGATTTCAGAAAGACGAAGAACATACTTGGAGTAGAAAAGATACCAGAAAGACGAAGATCATACCTCTTTGATCTCTCTCTCTCTCTCTCTCTCTCTCTCTCTCTCTCTCTCTCTCTCTCTCTCTCTCTCTCTCTCTCTCTCTCTCTCTCCTCTCTCTCTCTCTCTTTCTCCACCACACACACACACACACACACACACACACACACACACACACACACACACACACACACACACACACACACACACACACACACACACACACACACACACACACACACACACACACACACAGAGTCTCTCCCTCTCTCTTCTTTCCTTCTACTGGATTATCCACTGGTTGTATGCTTGTACATGTATAACTGAGTGATATACATGCTTTGTATATAAGCATGCATGCACTGTGTGCATCTGGCGCTGTGAACACGCAAGTTTTTGTGCGGAAGTTATTATGCTTTATGTTAAAATGTTCATATATACATTTATACTCATTTATCGATGCGTCATACACGTGTATATAAATGATGCCGTGTAAATATTTTACACATCAAAAGATTAATGAGCAAGGACTAGTTGTTAGAAAGGTTAAAAACTACGATCCTTGTACAATAAACTTTTCGAGTTCGAGTATACTTATTGTTGTTGTTATAAACATGGTGCTTAACGTCCACAGAAACCATAAGGTTTATTAGGGACGGGGAGAAGGGGGGAAGGGGGTATGGAGGGGGGGGGGGGGGGGGGGGAGATTATATACCTATCGCTACACTGTCACCACCAGAATGACTTATGCATTAAGGTGGGCAGCGATGAGAGCCATTTTAATGTTTCATAATTGTGAGGGACAAAGTCACAACACAGTGTCTACATACCACAACTTTTGAAGAGAAAGGAGAGCCGAAGCGGATTCGAACCGAGGTCCCTCCGCTTACAAGCCTAACGCCTTACCGCCAGACCAAACCGGCTCACAGTTGTTGTTCATTTTGGCCGCTTTTGTACAGCGCTCTTCTCCGCACTCGAGCAGCCTCATGGCTCTCGCATGTGATTCTACGATTCTGCACGAGTGACTAGCTTATTTGTCCACACCAACCACGTCGGCACAGGCAAGAACATACAACACTCCCGTAACATAAAGCGAATCAAAATATATTTTTTTAAAAGAAGAAAAAAAAGCCGGACCTCAAAGTCGCAGTAGTTTTCTTCTTCCAGAGCCTCCAGCGCTTGGTGGAAGAGGGATTCGGCATCTGCCTCAGCGGAGTGTCGGAACAACTGGTCCTGGACATCTCTGACTATGTTCTCGTTGTTGAATCGCATGTGGTACCTAAACCGATAGATCACAGTCTCACTTAATAATAATAATAATAATAATAATGTACATTTATCATGTGCTCATCAACGGCCTGAGCGCTCACATGATACATATTAACCTAAATGTGATAGTCTATACACATGTAGAGCATAGTCCTACCAAAACAATTTACATAAAGTATTATACAAAAAACAAACAAACAAAAAAAACGCACTACAAACACACACACACACACACACACACACACACACACACACACACACACACACACACACACACATGCACACACAAACACACACACACATCCACATCCACACACACACACACACACACACACACACACACACACACACACACACACACACACACACAATGACTGTAGCAGAAACTGGGTACTGATATTAGTTAGGATGGAAATACTGTGAGAAGAGGAAGGTTTTCACCTTAACTTAATCATCATCATCATCATCATCATCATCATCTGATTTATATAGCGCCTCAACAACAATTATATGAGCTCTTAGCGCTGTACAAATCAAGAAATGTAATAGATCACACAGCAATATGCTACTTAACTTAGCCTAAAACAACAATTAAAAAAGATAAATTCACTCTATCTATACATATTTCAGTGCACGCATACTTATGATCATTTTAAAACATAGCATTTAGAATACACCCACACACGCACACACCCACCCACCCACCCACACACACACACACACACACACACAATCTCACACACACGAATTTAGACAGTAAAACAATCTGCAAATGATACATTACACACACACACACACACACACACACACACACACACACACACACACACACACACACACACACACACACACACACACGCGCGCGCGCGCGCGCAAGCAAGCAAGCAAGCAAGCAAGCAAAGAAACAAAAACAGGCCACACACTAATGACCAGGTCACTTAAAAGTCTCAAACTCACGAAAGGAATGGGTTGCTGTCGTAGGGGTCCATCAAAAACGACGGCAGGGCTTTGACGGGACGGGTCCAGTCCCAGTAAGGCACGCCCACCACCGCGCCCTGTTCTTTCAGAGCACGCTCAAACTGCACGACCAGCAGACGGTGCCAGTGGGGGAAAGCGGGCATGCCGTGTCGGCAGCACGAGATTTTGTCGTCCCCTTCCTGAGGACAATTGCCCGGCGCGCCGTGGAAGCCGGCGATGGCCTCGAAGCTGTTGGGGCCCTCGTCGTCCTGCAGCTTGGTGAGGGCGTTGCGGAGGTTGCTGACCTGCTCCAGGCTGAGCTCCGACACCTCGTAGCGGGTCAGTTCGTTACTGTCGGCCTCCTTAGACTCCTCAGCGGCCTCGTCACGGCTTTGCTGGGGATCTGCACAGGAAACAAGTAAGTGAATGGTCCAAAGGCACACTCGCGTCGCTTAGGAGACCTGTAGTCGACTGGCTTTAAGGCGATCAGCTGTCAACGATGGAAGATCCGTAACAGGCGACAGCGAATATGCTTGTGTTCGTCTGTCAGTTGTGAGCGCGTCCAAGCAGTCGATGGATTTGGCCACTCAGTGACTGGTGCATGGCTCTCTATACTTGTGTATTTTCACGGTGTTGGTTTTTACCCTTTTTGCCAGTTTTAGGTGTGAACAATATATAGCACGATTTATTTATTAAATTCTTGTTTGCGGGGGATGGAGAGGGGTCGCATCTGCGGCAAAAATATCGTCTGCAATGTTTCACCATGACAGGATAGACGGTGTAAAGAGTGTTCTTAAAAGACAGAAAATCAGTTGAAAATATTAATACAGAAAAGTCCCCCTCCCCCCCCCCCCCCCCCCCTCCTCCACCCCTCAAGTATCATTTGAAAACATACTGTCTTTGAGACAAGCAAACCCTTCCCAAAACGAAATATACCCACGTTTTCCCGGCACGAAGCTGACGGAGGGAGCAGGCAGGAGGTGGGAGTCCACCTCCGTTCCATTCACAGCCGTTATGCGAACCCGGAAGCTGTACTCCGAGTCAGGGCGCAGATTCATCTGCTTGAAGACGGAAGTGACGTCGTACTTGAAGAGACGATCGAATCGCCACGGCATCTCCAGAGGGCCGCCGAGAAGGGCGAAAGTTCCAGCAAACTCGCAGTGTTCCTCCTTGTCGCACAGGTCAAACTCCACGTCAGCACTTGTGAAGATTCCCTGTTAGAAAGGAGTAATAACAGTATTTGTAACGGACAGCGTAACGCACACCTTTTCGCAGAACAAAACTCAGTGCGCTAATCACGCATTATACACACAATCTATGCATGCTCACACAAATGGTCTACATTGTACTTAGGCTTGTAAAATAGCCAGCGTAAACATTAAAGTCTGAAGCAGGTTTCGAGGACTAGCAGGCACCCAATTCCAGACAGACGGAGCGATGGAACTGAAACGGCAGTCGCTAAAATAATTATTTTAATTTACTTTTATAAATGTTCAGCAGCTTCTCATTTGAGATCTGGGGATGCGTGTTGTTTGCTTGATACATGCACAGTTTAGATGAAAGCTAATACGGGAAAGGAACGACTGGCTCACCAAAGCTGAGCTGCTGTCTCCGCAAAACAAATGATGGGTGTGGAAAACAACGAGGGGACACATAGACTCACGCTAACTTAGAGAAAACGACACAAAGACCGGAACAGAGTCTATCAAAATGACTTCCAGAAAGACACAGTCTCAGATCAGATTGTCACAGAGACAGGCTACCATAATATGATGACACACAAACCTAGGAAACTGAGCATGAGACTGCTACAGGCTCGCATGGATGAAGTAAACACCGAGAAAGACTTTGGAAGACAGGAAATTGACATATTTGTGGACTGGTGTGAGAAAAACGATCTTGTTTTGAATGCAGGTAATACAAAAATGAAATGCAGTCATCGTTTTTAGCCCCCCCCCCCCCTCCCCAAAAACAAACAAACAAAAAAACAAAAACAACAACAACAAAAACACAAACAAACAAAAACACACACACAAAAAACCAGCAACCCCAGGTGATCTTGGGGTGCATGTCATGGTGTTATGGTGTGTTATAGTGCAATATGTTGTAAAGTCCTTTAATTCCTTAATTTATTCGGATAAATCTGATTCGTGCGATGTTTCGGAAGGTACGAGTGTGGACAGAGGGATTTTAAATATCTTTCTTTCTTCATTTGTGAGTAAAAATATTAAGATGTGCGCGGTATTAAGAAGGCAACAGTGTGTATGTGTGTGTGTGTGTGTGTGTGTGTGTGTGTGTGTGTGTGTGGTGTGTGTGTGTGTGTGTGTGTGTGTGTGTGTTACTTAAAATATATAAAAAACTTGTATGTACTTACTTACTTTTTCTTTGCTTTTATTACGTATTTGTCTTAGGCAGACAACCGCATTTCTTTTTAAGGACTAATAAAGTATTGTTGTATGGTACTGTACATATTGGCACAGACTTAACCAAGATGGTACATTGACTGACGCCGATTCAGATCAGCTGGCAGAGACTCCTAATGATTACATTGGCGGCACCAAAGCCAAACATGGTTGCGTTACGATTCAGGCACGATAATACAGACACTGAAAAAGATTCAGATCAATTGACAGATAGACTTACAGACACTGAGATATGAGGACACACTGACTGAAACACAAAAATGATCACAAAGCAAGCGACACCATGCAGTGACCAAACGTCACTCACGTGCAGCATGAAGTTAGCAAAGATGCGATCCTCATCCTTTTTCTTTTCCAGCAGTTCGTCCAGTTCTGGAATGGACAGGCCGTGGAATCTGAGGTTGTCGTACTGGTAGTTGAAATAGTCGTAGTCGAAGGCGTCGATGGCGCGAGCGTGTTTTCTGAGGGAGACGATGGGGTTCCTGGTGCTGTCAAAGGGTTCCATCGTCATCTTCAACTCCTGGATGTTGCAGTTGGCTGTATTGTAGTCCAACCCGCGGTACTTCTGGAGTGCCTGTGGGAACACAGAGAGGGATTTTTTCCTTAAACTTATATATATAGCTGAGTGTGTGTGTGTGTGTGTGTGTGTGTGGTGTGTGTGTGTGTGTGCGTGCGTGCGTGCGTGCGTGCGTGCGTGCGTGGTTGCGTGCGTGCGTGTGTGTGTTTGCGCGTATGTGCGTGCGTGCGCGCGCCAAACATGCGCACGTGTGTACGTGTGCGAGAAGGCACGAGAGAGAAAGAGACAACTGAACTTTGAAAGTGAACTAAAAGCGCGCTACTCAGTCGTGCAGTCCTATTACGTAAAAAGGATATGATCATATTGCTCATGATCCCCACCAAAACAAATCGTCTTATTATCAGCTCTTCAAGACGCGTGTCAAATTCTTAATTATAACGCTTCTCTTAAACATCGCCGTGATCTGCTCACCTGCCAGATGGCGAATTGCCGGTCGACGTTGCTGTGGTGGATGAAGAAGAGGGGGTCGTAGGACGTGAATTCCAGCGTGGACAAGCCGTAACGGCTGGGGCCTCCGACCCACGAGTGGATGGCGTTGTGAATGACCTCAAACTGAACCTCGAAGTCGCAGTAGTCTCGCTGCTCGAAGGCCAGCATGACCTGGCGGTAGAAGAACGACTTGTCGCCTTGCTCCGGGTCTCTGAAGAGCTGGGGTCTGGGCGCTCGGGTGGTGGTCTGGTGGACAGATTCGATCACACCGTGGTGGAACGGGTTGTTCTCCTCTCTCGACACTAGAGCTGGAAGTTCCGTGAAGGCTTCCGTCCAATCCCAGTAGGGGATTCCCACCAGGGATCCCATCTGGCTCATCATCACCTCCAGGGCTCTGACGTAGAGGCGATGCCACTGCGGGAAGCTGGCCATGCCGTGGTGGCAGCAGGCGACGGTCTTGCCGTTGAGCTGGCATTGACCGGGGTGTCCGTGCCAGGCGGCGAGCTCCTGGTAGGAGATGGGGGCGTGGCCCTCCTGCACGTGGTGGAGAGCATCGCGCAGGCTCTTCGTCTCTGCCTGGGACAGTGTGTTGATGTCCTTGCGAACTCCCACACCCGCCACAGCGTACGTATGGTCAACGCCAGCTTCTGCACAACCAACGTGGCATACATCAATCAGCCCATCACAACACCTGAACCACTAACTTAGCGTCGATCCATCAGTCAGTCCATCACATCACCTGTACAACCAATATAACATCAGTCAGTTACTCCATCACAGCATCTCAAAAGCCATCGTAACATTCATCAGTCAGTTCATCACAACAACCAACGTAACATGCATCAGTCACTCGACCACAACTCCTGGTTTCACCAATGTGAAATTAACGAGTCAGTCGATCGTAACACCTCATCAACAAACAGAACATCAACCAGTCAGCGAATATATCTGTGTTTGTCTTTCAACTGTGAATGCGTGCAAGTAGTCAATGGATTCGACCACACGGAGACTGGTGCATAGATCGACACTACAGTAAATTTACTTTGTTAAATTTCACCCGTTTGACAATTTTGGGTATGGGCAATAATTGACATAACTATCTTAAGGGGGAAAAAAAAGGTTATTATCTGTGTTGGCGGGGGAAGGAGAAGGGTCGCAGATGTCACACAAATATCGTCTGTAGTAGACAACTTTGACAGATTTACATGCCGTGCAGCCGCTGTCATCCACGACATTGCTGAAGTGTATTAATTTTTTTAAAGAGAGAAAATCAGCTGAAAGCATGAAAACGTCTTCAAGAAAGGTGAACCCCCGAAATCAATCGATAAACCAGAATAGTTTTTGTATGGCGAAAATTGGTAATAATGACCTCACATGATATAATACTATTGTAAAAGCAACACAAAAAGTGCTCATACACACTCTTAAAATAATATAGAACATCAATACTAATAACACACACACACACACACACACACACACACACACACACACACACCAACGCACGCACGCACGCACGCACGCACGCACGCACGCACACACACACACACACACACGCACACACGCAGCACGCACGCACGCACGCACGCACGTACACACACCCACACATGCACGGAGTAGAAACTACAGGTAGATGATTGTCTGATTGTAAAGATTGTTAATCACGATGAAAAGGACGATGAAGGACTCAAAGTTCGGATCTGAAGATGTGTATGGGATTTTCGCATATATATATATCTAAAGGGAAAGAGTTCCATGACTTAGCAGCAATGTAGATGAAAATGAGCGGTCGCCTTTATTTTTCCAGTTGCATTTTGGGACTGTCATTATGAGCGTATCTTCCGAAGAGCGGAGAGATCTAGATGGGCGGTGTACTGTAAAAGATCAGAGAGACAGGGTGGGGTGTCAAGGTTCATAGCACACAAAGAAGGACAATTATCTTTGTACTTGTAAAAAATGCGAGCTGGTGTGGGAAGCCAGTGAAGTTGCTTGAGAAGTGTACTTGTGTGTCCAGATCTAGCCAAGAGTCAGTTTTAAAGAAGCAGCTTGATAAAAGTATACCCACGTCTTCCCGGTTCGAAGCTGACAGAGGGAGCTGCCAGAAGGTGTGGGTCAAGATCCGTTCCATTCACAGCCTTAATGCGAACCCGGAAGTGGTAGTCTGAATCAGGACGCAGGTGCATCTTTTTGAAGACGGCAGTGACGTCGTACTTGAAGAGACGATCGAACTGCCACGGCATCTCCAGAGGGCCGCCAAGAATGGCAAAAGTTCCGGCAAATTCGCAATGGTCCTGCGCGTCGCACAAGTCAAACTCCACGTCAGCACTTGTGAAGATTCCCTGTTGAGGAGGAATAATAATAGAATTATTAAGAGATGGTTCTTATACAGTGCACATCTTTTTGCAGAACAAACATTCAACGCACTAGCACACAGCATTCAGGCATTGACCGTCACATAATCTGTGCTTACATAAGTGGTCTACAATGTAAATGGGTTTGTGACAAGGCCTGTCCAAGCATTAAAGTCTGGAGCTTGGTTTTGAACTCAGACATAATGGGTGTTAAGGTTTTGAAGACTAGCAGGCAGTGAATTCCAGACATATGAAGTGGTGAAATTGAAAGAGCGCTCATCAAATGATTTCAAAATTACATTTAGGAATTTTCAAAAGTATCTAGTTTGAGGATCAGAGGGTAGGTGATGTTGTTTGCTATGAGCAGAACGAAGCTGGAAGTTAAAACTGGAATGGAATGAGCGAACAACTGCTGGCGAAGCTGACAAAATGGAACAGATGTTGGAAAATGTACTCATCAATAAGAAGAAAAACAGGTAAACAATAACACACAAGCGCTTTAGACGATTCGTCTTCTTCAGGTGAAAGAAGATGACAGACACCAAAAGAAGAAGGAAGTAAGACATTGTCTATCGTCTTCTTTACTTCCTTCTTCTTTTGTTGTCTGTCAGTCTTTTTTCACATGAAGAAGACGAATCGTCGAAAGCGCTTGTGTGTTCCTATTTCCCTGTTTTTCGTCTTATTGGTGAATACATTTTCCTCAAATAGAACGATTAATTGCTTCCGTAAAGCCTGGCTGTTGTCTCCGCAAAGAACACTGATGGGTTAAGAAAACCGAGGACGGCGTTGGAGAAGGCCGACTTTTTACCGATGAGAGACAATTGCTATGTTTGTTTAACGGAGGGGTGGGGTTGAAGGATAAAATGGCGGGGGGGGGGGAGGGGGGGGGGAGGGGGGGAGGGGGGGGTAGAAGGAGGGGCTGGAGGAGAGGGGTGGGTGGGTGTAGTGGCGAAGTTACTTGAATGCGAGAAGCTATATAACACAAAGTTTGAACAACACAGTACATATAATCCAGGAAGATGATATGTCCCGAAACGGACTCAAGAGAGAAACTGATACAGACTCCTATCAGAGGACCCATAATGCTGACTAAGGAAAGATGACGCAAGGACCGGAGCAGACACAGAGAAGATACATCAATGCTGACATAGACACGGATCAGACTGTCACAGAGACAGGCTACCATATGTTGACACAGATATCTATTACACTGATCATGGGACTGTTATAGAATAACAGAAAAACCGCGGAAGACACAAAGAAGGCCACACAAAGACAGATACTCAGACTGGCGAAGAATTAACCCTTTCGCTGCTGTGATGTCACTTGAAAACAACCAATAAAAGTGCAAAACTTGAAACCCTTAAGCCTTCTGTCCTCCTTTTCGCACTAGTACGTGAAATGATTTTCATGAAAGTAGATGTGTTATAGGACCGGAAAATATACTGTTTGGAGGCGCGTCCGTGCATCTTTCAGCTCGGACATTTTACAGGCAGAGGCAGTGAAGGGGTTAAACAAGATAACAGTTACTGACGCTGATTAAAATAAGCTGACAATTCTAATGACCGCACCACAGCCAAGCAACGTTGCGTGGTGAAGCTTTATGTTCGCACGCGGGATATTTGTTGCTGTCTGGCAGAAGGTCTGTAGCCCGTGGGTCACGTGTGCGAAGGCGTTAATCTCGTAATACAAAGACTGGCACAGATTCAGGCAAGATGACGCAGTAACTGAAAAAGACTCAGGTCAGTTGACACAGAGTCTTACAGACATCTTATCTTACAGACACTGTGATAAGATGACACACCGAATGACAAACTTACACAGACAGGATCACAAAGTGAATCACAACTGTAACAAAACGCGACTCACGTGCAACATGAAGTTGGCAAAGATGCGATCCTCATCCTTCCTCTTCTCAAGCAGCTGTTCTAGCTCTGGTATGGTGAGGCCGTGGAAATTGAGGTTGTCGTAACGGTAGTGCAAATCTTCGTAGTCGAAGGCGTCGATGGCGCGAGCGTGTTTTCTGAGGGAGGCGACGGGGTTCCTGGCGCTGTCGAAGGGTTCCATTGTCAGTCTCAACTCCTGGATGTTGCAGTTGGCTGTATTGTAGTCCAACCCGCGGTACTTCTGGAGAGCCTGTGGGAATACAGAGAGGGATTCCATTCCTTTAGTTTATATTCAGAGATCCGTGTGTGTGTGTGTGTGTGTGTGTGTGTGTGTGTGTGTGTGTGTGTGTGTTGTGTGTGTGTGTGTGTGTGTGTGTGTGTGTGTGTGTGTGTGTGTGTGTGTGTGTGTGCGTGTGTGTGTGTCGTGCGTGCGGGTATGTGTGTGTGTGTGTGTGTGTGTGTGTGTGTGTTGTGTGTGTGTGTGTGTGTGTGTGTGTGTGTGTGTGTGTGTGTGTGTGTGTGGTGTTGTTGTGTGCTGTATGTGT
>JABMCL010003345.1:7500-25950 GCA_018857735.1 Alviniconcha marisindica | reverse complement strand
TGCGTCCTAAAGCTGTCTTCTTATCTACGTCTCTACGTCCTAACGCTATCTTCTTATCTATGTCCCTGCGTCCTAATGATGTCTTCTTATCTATGTCTCTGCGTCCTAATGCTGTCTTCTTATCTATGTTTCTGCGTCCTAATGCTGTCTTCTTATCTATGTTTCTGCGTCCTAATGCTGTCTTCTTATCTATGTTTCTGCGTCCTAATGCTGTCTTCTTATCTGAGTCTGCGTCATAATGGTGACTTCCCATGTATACGTCATCAACTGGCCCTTTTCGCTTCCTAACGTTGTCTTCTTATGCATGGTTTCTGACTGGGGCCCCTCTGTGTCCGAATGCTGTCTTCTCTTATGCGGCCTAACCTGTGTCTCTTTGCGTCCTAATGCTGTCTTCCCATCTCTGCGTCTTTCTGTCTTTGTCCGCGTCTTAATTATGCATCATTAACCCGTGCCTCTCTGCGTCCTAATGCTGTCTTATCAGCGTCCTAACCTGGACGTCTCTGCGTCTGTTGCTGACTTCTCATCTGTGCGTTCTGCTGCGTCTTTGTCCGCGTCCTGATGCGGGTTGCGCCTCCTTACCCTGCCAAGCCCGGGAAAAGAACCAGAGTGCGTGTGAAGGAGGTGGTCATCAGTCACCAGCACCGACCGCCAGTCCCTTTCACTCCGCTCTGCTGAACATGGTGTCTAAACGCTCGGATAAACTTCCTGTGTGCGTCATCCCGCACATCAGCACATCTTCAGACATCTCCAATCTTTCTCTGACTGATGGCAAAGTAAACCACTTTTCATGTCAATGAATGGAACTACGTTGTTATCAGTCAGAGAGTGTGAAACACATTGTCATCAGTCAGTGTGAACACAAAGATTCAAACACACACACGCACGCGCGCGCGCGCGCGCACGCACGCACGCACGCACGCACACACACACACACACACACACACACACACACACACACACACACACACACACACACACACACACACACACACACACACACACACACACACACACACACACACAGGCACGCACGCAAGCACGCACACACATACAAAGATTTGAATAAACACATATACACACAGACACGCACACACACGCGCGCGCGCGCACACACACACACACACACACACACACACACACACACACACACACACACACACACACACACACATACAGATGCACGCACGCAAGCACGCACACACATACAAAGATTTGAATACACACACATATACACACAGACACACACACCGCGCGCGCACACACACACACACACACACACACACACACACACACACACACACACACACACACACAATACAATATAACTTTATTACCAAGTGTCAATACACTGATTGCACGAGGAATGTTTTGTGGTGCCAAGTACACTCATCACACGTTCGCTCCAATCATAAAACATTTAATTACAACAACAGCAAATAAACATCCTGGTAAAATGTCATTCATAGATAAAAACATGAAAAATCCCACTGTGCACCAAGCTATGCATATCACATAAAATAAAATGAAAATTGCCACTTCCCGAGGACCCCCTCTTAAAAGTTACTGTCCTAATAAAAGCAATTATAAGAATTGTCTACAACAAATTAATTAATTAACCCCGCCGGCTTATTACCCTGGCCACTATCACCCTGACCCATCCAAGATCCTACGCACTAAAAACATCCCCGCCTGGACTCAATTGACACGGGAATGGGCCTAGTGTAATATACACACAGACACGCACACGCGCGCGCGCAACACACACACACACACACACACACACACACACACACACAGAAGCACGCACGCAAGCACGCACACACATACAAAGATTTGAATACACACACACACCCGCATGTATTTCAATGCAATGGAACAGAAGAAAAGGTTTTTGAAAAGAGAAGGATTTTCAAGGACGATGTGGCAGAACTTAGAGAGGTACCATGACGGACACAAAGAGGCAGCTGGTTGCAGGTAGCTGAAGCTCGCTCAGAGGACAGGCGCTGACCACTGGGCAGCAGGGCAGTTTCATTTAGCCAGAATAGTGTATTTTAAATGTCTACGCACAACGTCAGTGAGTACAACCATGGGATGTTTGCAATGTAGCACCGCAGTAATGTGACACCACCATTAACGGACAGACTGTTTGCAATGTGATACTCCCCAAAACGGACAGACAGTTTGCAGTGTCACCCCCCCCCCCCCCCCCCGAAAGGACAGACAGTTTGCAGTGTCACCCCCCCCCCCCCCCCGAAAGGACAGACTGTTTGCAGTGTCACACCCCCGAAAGGACAGACAGTTTGCAGTGTCACCCCCCGGAAAGGACAGACAGTTTGCAGTGTCACACCCCCGAAAGGACAGACAGCTTGCAGTGTCACACCCCCGAAAGGACAGACAGTTTGCAGTGTCACACCCCCGAAAGGACAGACAGTTTGCAGTGTCACACCCCCGAAAGGACAGACAGTTTGCAGTGTCACACCCCCGAAAGGACAGACAGTTTGCAGTGTCACACCCCCGAAAGGACAGACAGTTTGCAGTGTCACACCCCCGAAAGGACAGACAGTTTGCAGTGTCACACCCCCGAAAGGACAGACAGTTTGCAGTGTCACACCCCCGAAAGGACAGACAGTTTGCAGTGTCACACCCCCGAAAGGACAGACAGTTTGCAGTGTCACACCCCCGAAAGGACAGACAGTTTGCAGTGTGACACCCCCGAAAGGACAACAGTTGGCAATGTGACAACCCCAAAAGGACAACAGTTGGCAATGTGACAACCCCAATAACGGACAATCAGTTGGCAATGTGACAACCCCAATAACGGACAATCAGTTGGCAATGTGACAACCCCAATAACGGACAATCAGTTGGCAATGTGACAACCCCAATAACGGACAATCAGTTGGCAATGTGACAACCCCAATAACGGACAATCAGTTGGCAATGTGACAACCCCAATAACGGACAATCAGTTGGCAATGTGACAACCCCAATAACGGACAATCAGTTGGCAATGTGACAACCCCAATAACGGACAGACTGTTTGCAATGTGACAACCCCAATAACGGACAGACTGCAATGACACCCCCAACAACGGACAAACTGTTTGCACTGGGTAGACTCTCTACAATGGAGAGGGGGTCTGCAACAGGGCGCTTAGAGCAACAAAGGGAATGTTTGAAGTAGGATCCTTTCAATAACGGGCAGGCTGCTTTCAGTGAGATGGTTCCAGCAAGAGGCAGGCTGCTTTCAGTGAGATGGTTCCAGCAAGAGGCAGGATGTTTGCAATGAGATGGTTCCACAGCAGGCAGGATGTTTGCAATGAGATGGTTCCAGCAACGGACAGGATTGTTGCAATGAGATGGTTCCAGCAACAGACAAAATGTTTACAATGAGATGGTTCCAGCAACGGACAGGATGTTTGCAAAAGGATAGTAACGGAGATAATTGTTGAAATGGGACACTGCCTGTGGCGGACAGACTGTTTGCTATAGTACACTCCCAATAACAGACAACCTGTTTGGAATGGTACAGTAACGGAGTCTGTTTTGAATGGTACAGTTCCAGTAACGGAGTCTGTTTGGAATGGTACAGTTCCAGTAACGGAGTCTGTTTGGAATGGTACAGTTCTAGTAACGGAGTCAGTTTGGAATGGTACAGTTCCAGTAACGGAGTCTGTTTGGAATGGTACAGTAACGGAGTCTGTTTGGAATGGTACAGTTCCAATAACGGAGTCTGTTTGGAATGGTACAGTAACGGAGTCTGTTTGGAATGGTACAGTAACGGAGTCTGTTTGGAATGGTACAGTTCCAGTAACGGAGTCTGTTTGGAATGGTACAGTAACGGAGTCTGTTTGGAATGGTACAGTTGCAGTAACGGAGTCAGTTTGGAATGGTATAGTTCCAATAACGGAGTCTGTCTGGAATGGTACAGTAACGGAGTCTGTTTGGAATGGTACAGTAATGGAGTCTGTTTGGAATGGTACAGTTCCAGTAACGGAGTCTGTTTGGAATGGTACAGTAACGGAGTCTGTTTGGAATGGTACATTTCTAGTAACGCAGTCTGTTTGGAATGGTACGGTTCCAGTAATGCAGTCTGTTTGGAATGGTACGGTTCCAGTAACGGAGTCTGTTAGGAATGGTACAGTTCCAGTAAAGGACATAGTGTCTGCCATGGAATACCTCTCATAACGGAGAGTATTTGCGATGGGCCACATCCGACAATGGAAAGAATGTTTGAAATGAGACACGTGTGTGTGTGTGTGTGTGTGTGTGTGTGTGTGTGTGTGTGTGTGTGTGTGTGTGTGTGTGTGTGTGTGTGTGTGTGTGTGTGTGTGTGTGGTGTGCGTGCGTGCGTGCGTGCGTGCGAATGTGTGTGTGTGTGTGTGTGTGTGTGTGTGCGTGCGTGCGTACGTGTGAGTGTGTGTGTGTGTCTCTGTGTGTCTCTGTGAGAGAGAGAGAGAGAGAGAGAGAGAGAGAGAGAGAGAGAGAGAGAGAGAGAGAGAGAGAGAGAGAGAGAGAGAGAGAGAGAGAGAGAGAGAGAGAGAGGTGTGTGTGTGTGTGTGTGTGTGTGTGTGTGTGTGTGTGTGTGTGTGTGTGTGGTGTGTGTTGTGTGTGTGTGTGTGTGTGTGTGTGTGTGTGTGTGTGTGTGTGTGTGTGTGTGTGTGTGTGTGTGTGTGTGTGTGTGATTTGTGTCAATGTGTGTTTGCGTGTGTGTGTGTGTGTGTGTGTGTGTGTGTGTGTGTTCATGTGATTCGTGCCATTGTGTGTTTGCGTGTGTGTGTGTGCGTGCGTCCGTGTGGCCCGGGGAGTGGGGTGGGGGGGGAGGGGGGGGGGCATATCAATGTCATGCAGCCGTTTTTCGTGCTTAAATAATTTGCACACTTGCTGCACACTAACGATGCTGTTCGCGTCCTTTATAACTTTATAATTGATATAAACTGTTGCAAAACATAAGAACACAATCATGCAGGCACATACACACCACATGCACATGCACTGTCTCTGTCTCTGTCTGTCTCTGTCTGTCTCTGTCTCTGTCTCTCTCTGTCTCTGTCTCTCTCTGTCTCTGTCTCTGTCTCTCTCTCACGCACGTACACACACACACACACACACACACACACACACACACACACACACACACACACACACACACACACACAGGAGAGAGAGAGAGAGAGAGAGAGAGAGAGAGAGAGAGAGAGAGAGAGAGAGAGAGAGAGAGAGAGAGAGAGAGAGAGAGAGAGAGAGAGAGAGAGAGAGGCAAGATGCAAGACATTCTATTGAATAAACAGTACATTTCAAGGGGCGAACTGGACTCGCCCAGAATATAGATTTATGTTCTACAAAATTATTACGGATTGCAACATTAAAAGTTGGTTAAGCACAGTCGTGCATTTCAGTCGCCTGTTTCATGCATTAAACTATTTAAAGTCCTGTTTGCACAAGTGCATCATCTTATGCATACTACTACTACTGTATCTTTTGTCAGACAAGATTGTTTATCCAAATTTACCAGCACAATCGCTTTAAATCAACCATTCCTTCATCCTTTATCCCCATTACCTTTATTTCTGTTGGACACAAACTGAATTCCATTCATTCACTTGATACAGCTCAATTCCGCATGTCGAAGGTTCTGTACAGAAAGCGCGAAAGCTTAATAAAAGACTCTTCGTCGTCTGCAGCCATAACACGGGAAAGAGCATTAAAAGTGTCCTGGGTGGTAC
Source organism: Alviniconcha marisindica (assembly GCA_018857735.1). Classification (NCBI taxonomy): domain Eukaryota; kingdom Metazoa; phylum Mollusca; class Gastropoda; family Provannidae; genus Alviniconcha; species Alviniconcha marisindica. The sequence continues at coordinate 20,224 of JABMCL010003345.1, read as the reverse complement.
TGGTACTTGCTATAATGTTCACCTCTTTTCTAAAGCGCTCATATGCATTGCATCTAAATAGCACATGTGATTCGTCCTCAATTTCATTTTTACACACAGGGCAAAGTAACTGACTCGGAACAACATCTTTTCTGTAATGCATTCTGCGTACATGTATAGGTGATATCCCCATTCTAAATTGTACATACGAGTCCTTAAAGCACATTTTCTACTAGTAGATTACGTAGGTTTCACTTTAATTTTGTTTTTAACTGGAATAAAACTCAAACCTTTCTTTGGTCTCGATATATGTAGCCCAACCTTGTGCATATTGATCAATCAATCTCTGCCTGAAACATCTGAGGAATCGAGTCAAGTCAAGTCAAAAAACATTAATCATATCCCTCACAGGGCAATTCAACTTAATTAATATAAGGCTCATTAATTTAAGAACATGTAAAGGAACGCCAAAACATCTGCGTTTAAAACAACTTCGCCTACTCCCTGTTGAAACCACACCTCACCAAATCCATTTGTACAATTCAGTTGCATTACATGAAAAGTCCAATTTCTTTTTACCATTCTCTTGCAAATGGACTAACATATTGTAATCTTTCTTTGTCAGTCTTTCTTCTGGTGAACGCAAGATTCTTAGCCAAATTTTAATACAACGGCAACATCAAGCGCTAATTCGTTGATGAAAAACGAGAACAAAGTTGGCGACAAAACACCCCCCTGCTTCACTCCCCTAGGGCAGTCGAAGAAGTCAGTAAGACTTTCGGGACACCGTACACATGATTTTATTATTTTATGCATGCTTTGCAAAATTTTCAACATTTTTCCAACTAGCCCAGCCTTTCTTAAGACAGTCCATAGAGTACTTCTGTTGATAGGACCAAATGCTTTTTTGAAGTCAACAAAGCATACATGCACTTTTCTGGATTTTTTGGTCAGGTACCTCTGAACTACTGCACACAAAACAAACACATTATCCATGGTTGAATATCCGGTACGAAAATCACTTTGCTCTTCGGCAGTCTTGTTGCTTTCCTCTTGCCAGTCGCTTATTCAAAATGTGAGCAAGAACCTTTCCAAGAATACTCAACAATGACACCCCCGATAATGATCAGGGTCGTTCTTGTTGCCACTTTTATGTATCGGAATAATAATTGCACCTGTTCATGCAGTTGGGTACTCCCCCTGTATCAAAAGTATGATTGAACAAATATGCGGAAGTGAGTTCCTTATCATCTCGGCGAGATGGTTTTGAGACGGTGAGCAGCTGAGAGAGAGAGAGAGAGAGAGAGAGAGAGAGAGAGAGAGAGAGAGAGAGAGAGAGAGAGAGAGAGAGAGAGAGAGAGAGAGAGAGAGAATGGTTTATTGAAAAAGGCCGTGGTGACGAACACAATCAAGGAACTTTAGGACAATGTAATGTCTCACAGGGGCAGACAAAACAGTATTGCGTACATCAAAAACCTTGTGTAGAAAAGTAGCGAGTCCGAGTTGGAAATACTTGTTTTCAGAAGCAAACAACATTGACAGTTTAAAAAGTGATGGCCATCTGATATATCTGCGTGGTATATATTTATCTCTTAGGCCATTGTACATAGGACGTGATAATATGAGGTGAATTTCGGATTCAATGTCGTTGTTGTAAAATGGACATGCTAGGTCTGCCTCAGCATTCCTAACAAAGCGAAGCCTGTGGGATCACAGTCATGAAACACATAATCTTATTCTTATTGCCTTTACGTGTTTTAAGTCGTACAAAAATGGTGACATAGTCAAGCTTGATTGTTGTACATAAGGTATCTTTCATTAGTAGCTATAGAATCAGACCACTCTTGTTTGCATTCGCTAATAAGTCTGTCTGAGAGAGAGAGAGAGAGAGAGAGAGAGAGAGAGAGAGAGAGAGAGAGAGAGAGAGAGAGAGAGAGAGAGAGAGAGAGAGAGAGAGACAGACAGACAGACAGACAGACAGACAGAGAGAGAGAGAGAGAGAGAGAGAGAGAGAGAGAGAGAGAGAGAGAGAGAGAGAGAGAGAGAGAGAGAGAGAGAGAGAGAGAGAACGCGTGGCGTGCCAGTGTATATACACTCGCACGCGTGCATACACGCATAAGACATACATACATACATTCACATATACATACATACATACATTCACATATACATACATACAGACAAAGAAGTGCTTGAGATGCGGAGGAGCCGTGATCTGGACTGAACTGACGTATTTCCATAGAAGGATGTTATGCGATACCTAATCGCACTTTCAGTGGTAGCACGACAGAGCAACAGCAGTATGTCTGTGCTAACGCCCAACACTCCGAGTCGCCGGAGAAAGTAGAGACCCTTCTGTTTGTTCTGAGGTGACCGTATGCGACTGTCGTTAAAGAACAAGAACTAACTGGCTAAATGTATCTGCATGTTCCATGGCTACATTCTGATAACATGTCCACGTAGATATTTCTTGACAGCATGTAATAATAATGTTTGTGCTCCTGCACTGAGTACCCGACTGCTATGTAACCTCCCGCCCCTCCTCTCTCTCTCTCTCACCCCTTCCCCCATTGTTGATAGTCCGACGTCGTTATTGGTGTTGTTGCTTGTGGCGTAAATTGTTTGTTATTTACTTCTTCGTCTGTCTATTTTCATGTTGTCTTTGTGTGAATGCTACTGAATTTTATATGCAATGGTTGTGTTAAAACAAAATTATATCAAAAGAAAAAATTGATGGCATAATTTGTGGACAGGTGATTGCAAACATCAATAAAATGCTAGCTGCACAAAAATAATGTTCTCTAAAAATTTAACACATTCATTGGTTTCATTCGTGAATCCATCTACTGATTCGGGGTATACATAAGAATCCCTATTTTGTCCCAATATATGTGTCCATAGTCAGTGCCAGACTTTGCTACAGAAAGTGGGGTTGTACAAAATTCGGCAGGTTCTCGGTTGTCGCCTGTGACAACTAATGCTATATAAATGAATACTTCTTGCTTTGTTTTTGTCTTCCAGTGAAATATCATGGCTGCTCTGACAACCACATCACCCCCAATTGACGTGACGGCAAACTGGTCAACGAGAGACGTAGTGAACAACGCCACGATCCCCGTGACGTCACCAGAGGGATGCTTGGTGATCCCCTTCTCCCTCTTCTCTCCCTGGAGTCACCCCGAGGACCTCGTCTCCCGCCAGACTCAGCAGGACGTCACCAAGTTCCTCAACGTCTACATACTGACCGCGCTCTTCCTCGTGTCCGTGCCGACCAACCTGCTGAACATGGCGGTGTTTTGGCGTCACGGGCTGAGAGAGCGCATCAACCTCTGCCTCTTCTCTCTGGCCTTCGCCGACGTTGTCGTCGTCGCCAGCTTATTCAACTGGAACCTAGACAGCCTGTACTCAGAGATCTCCGGCACGCCTTACAAACTGGTGGTGATGAAGTTCAGCGCCAACAACATGATCCACTCGCTGGCCGCCTTCGCCTACATCTCTGGTTTCCTGTCCACTCTCATCGCCTTCGAGCGATGTCTCTGCGTCCTCATCCCGCTGAAGGCGCAGCACGTCATGCACACCAAGACCACAGCCCTCATCATCGTCACAGGTCACGTGCTCATCTACGCGGCCCATTACGTCGTCGCCATGAGGTGGCGCGTCGTCTGCATGTTCGACCCGCTGACCAACCAGACTGTGGACGCCTTATACTCCAGTCAGTTCTTCCTGGACAACGAGACGCTAGTGAACCTGTTTGACAGCGTCATCTTCGGTTTCCTGCTGCCTGGCGTCTATGTGGTAGGAGTCATCGTTTCCACCGTCGTCACCGTTGTCCAGCTGAGGCGCATGACGGAGTGGCGCCAGCAGTCCTCCACCTCCTCCGCCACCACCACTTCCGGTCCTGGTAGCGCCTCCAAGGACGTGACCTTGACCCGGATGTTGATCGGCACTTCCGTTGTGTTCGTCACTTTCACGGCGCCCCCGCTCCTCATGCGAGGAATACTGGTCTTCGAGCCAGAGCTCAGCCTCAGCGGCAAGTACTACAACACCTACTACCTGCTCATCAACGTTCAAAAGCTCTGCGTCTACATCAACTCCTCCGTCAACTTCTTCGTCTACTACATGTTCGGCAGCAAGTTCCGTCACAGCGTGCAGTCCATGTTCTGCAAGGCCAGGCTGAAGGCCGCTCTGCTGGCCAGGAAGTCCGCCATGGACCGCGGCACTGCTCTGTCCTCCGTCAGCCACACCGTCAGTGAGACCACAGAGACAGACCGTCAGTGAGACCACAGAGACAGACCGTCAGTGAGACCACAGAGACAGACCGCCAGTGAGACCACAGAGACAGACTGTAAATAGATCCACAGAGACAGATCGTCAGTGAGACCACAGAGACAGACCGTCAGTGAGACCACAGAGACAGACTGTCAATAGATCCACAGAGACAGACCGTCAGTGACACCACAGAGACAGACCGTCAGTGAGACAACAGAGACACACCGTCAGTGAGACCACAGAGACAGACCGTCAGTGAGACCACAGAGACAGACCGTCAGTGAGACAACAGAGACAGACCGTCAGTGAGACCACAGAGACAGACCGTCAGTAAGACCACAGAGACAGACCGTCAGTGAGACCACAGTTACAGACCGTCAGTGAGATCACATAGAGAGACCATAGGTAAGAACACAGCAGCAGACCGCAGAGACAGTCAGTGAGACCACAAAGACAGCCAGTGAAACCACAGTGACAAACAACAGAGAGAGGCCGTCAGTGATACCACAGACAGACAACCATTGAGATCACATAGACAGACCATGAGTGAGCCATAGAGAAATACCGCCAGACGTGCGTGCGTGCGCGCGCGCGTGTGTGTGTGTGTGTGTGTGTGTGTGTGTGTGTGTGTGTGTGTGTGTGTGTGTGTGTGTGTGTTGTTGTTGTTGTTGTTGTTGTTGTTGTTGCTGCTGCTGGTTGCAGGTGGTATTTCATGACTGTCAGCAAGTGATATCCAGCTCCTATACAGACATTCACGCACATACCCACTCACTCACAGAATCCTTCAGCCTTTTCTCGCATGACTTCCATCTCTCTTTCAACACAAATCCAAGTGGAGAATGCAAGTTCCAAATATTATTGAATCAAACACATTAGTCACAAACATGTTGTCATGAATGTTTCAGCAGATAAAGAACTACGCAAATGTTCGGAGAGTCAGTCCAGCTTCAGACACTATGTGGTTGTCTTGTCTGTGTGGGCTGAAACAGACATGGGTAAGCACAAAAACAGACATGGGTAAGCACAAAAACAGACATGGGTAAGCACAAAAACAGACATGGGTAAGCACAAAAACAGACATGGGTAAGCACAAAAACAGACATGGGTAAGCACAAAAACAGACATGGGTAAGCACAAAAACAGACATGGGTAAGCACAAAAACAGACATGGGTAAGCACAAAAACAGACATGGGTAAGCACAAAAACAGACATGGGTAAGCACAAAAACAGACATGGGTAAGCACAAAAACAGACATGGGTAAGCACAAAAACAGACATGGGTAAGCACAAAAACAGACATGGGTAAGCACAAAAACAGACATGGGTAAGCACAAAAACAGACATGGGTAAGCACAAAAACAGACATGGGTAAGCACAAAAACAGACATGGGTAAGCACAAAAAAGCCGTGCTGTATGGAGGACTAAGACTAAACTAAAATAAGGAGAAATGAAAGCCCACAGTGTAATAACGGAAAACAGCGCTTCATTTGACATTTTCTCTGGCCTTACAGCTAGTTTTTGAAAGAACACTAATAATTATCATCCAGCTCTGCTAACAGAGCAGCGTTCTAGCACCACCCGCTCCCCCCACCGCCCCACCCCCACACGCACACACACACACACACACACACACACACACACACACTATTAAAAGAAAACTGTCAATAAAAGGAACATTAGAAATTCGGCTGACTGAGATGCACAACAGCGTTTATAGTTTTCCATTAGTGTTCAGCTATAATACATTATGTTGCATTAGAAGTCAAAAATAAAAATAGTTAAACAAACTTTGAAGATGTTTTACATGATGTTTTGAACAGTGTGTAATGAGATGTATGGTGATTTGGAGCATCATTATGCTTAAGTAGACTTTAAACCAATAGATAATTGCAAACCAGGTTATATTCTGTAAATATCTTCTTCTTTTTCCGTACATAACTAATTGGACACGACACTCGTCGATGTCGGTATTTGTTGCAGACTGTGAAAGTGTGCGTAAAAACACTATTCTCAATCATTTGTAGATGTTATCAAATCTGTTGTTGCTCATTTCATGCAAAAACGGCATGAGATAACTTTTGAATAGGACAAACTGAATAGGACAAAAAGGGCCTATTGCCCTCAAACACTTGACTGGACACGAAGAGTTATGTACGGAAAACAGTTTTCCAAAGAGCGCAAAGTCATGGAAAGCAGACGTCAGTGATTCAGATGGTGTTCCTTCCAAGCAAGCGATGAAGGACAGAATTTTACCCTCGTTTCCCGACATTTTGACCTGGGAATAGAGCCACGTTTATAATTATCTCTTTCAAACAAATTATTTAATTTAGCTTGTCCAGTCTTTCACGCAGGCACAGCAGGAAAAGCAGAACAAAATGTGTATGCAGCTGGTGATTATTAATCAAGTGTAACGCCTAAATAAAAACGAAGAAAACAACAACAACAACAACAACAACAACAACAACAACAGGTAGCTTGCACATCACCAAACACCGTGATGCTCAACCATAGACGATCAGAAAAAGAACAGTGGAAACATGTGACTTACACGTGAACAGTCACCCACCCTAAATGTAGCCACAGACGATCAGAGCAATAACGGTGGGTGACTTACACATGAACAGTCACCCACACCTAAATGTAGCCACAGACGATCAGAGCAATAACGGTGGGTGACTTACACATGAACAGTCACCCACACCTAAATGTAGCCACAGACGATCAGAGCAATAACGGTGGGTGACTTACACATGAACAGTCACCCACCCTAAATGTAGCCACAGACGATCAGAGCAATAACGGTGGGTGACTTACACATGAACAGTCACCCACCCTAAATGTAGCCACAGACGATCAGAGCAATAACGGTGGGTGACTTACACATGAACAGTCAGCCTTTCGCCTAGATAGCCACAGACGATCGGAGTAAGAAGGGTGGCCGCGGGTCACTTGCACATGACCATGCAGTCACCTTCACGTCTAGATAGCCACAGACGATCGGAGTAAGAAGGGTGGCCGCGGGTCCCTTGCACATGACCATGCAGTCACCTTCACGCCTAGACAGCCACAGACGGTCAGAGCAAGAACAGTGGATGACTTGCACATGAACAATCACCGTCACGTCAGGACAGAGCCACAGAAGAATAGCGAAAGAACCTGTGGCTGGTAATTACGCCAGTTTGGCCCAGCGGTAAGGCGTTGGGCTGGTAGGTAGATGGACTTCTGTTCGATTCAGCTTCAGCACTCCTTTCGCTTCAAAACTTATGGTTTACGGACACTGGTTTTGTGACTGTGCTCCGCAATGAATAAAACAATAAAATGGCTTTCACTGCTTACCGTCTTAATGCATAATCATTCTAGTGGCGAGTGTAGTGTTATGTACAGTCTCCCTTGTTCCCACGCCTCCTCGGATTTTGGTCCCCGCCAGTACCACTCCGGAGACAACTCGGCGTTAAACAAGTTCAAACCAACCAAACTATAAAAGAAAATGGGTGGCCTAATTGCATAGCGATAGTCACCATGACGTCCACATAGCCACAGACGAACAGCGAAAGAAGAGTGAATGACGTGTATGCCAGCAGTCACCGTGACGTCCACATAGCCACAGACGAACAGCGAAAGAAGAGTGAATGACGTGTATGCCAGCAGTCACCGTGACGTCCACATAGCCACAGACGAACAGCGAAAGAAGAGTGAATGACGTGTATGCCAGCAGTCACCGTGACGTCCACATAGCCACAGACGAACAGCGAAAGAAGAGTGAATGACGTGTATGCCAGCAGTCACCGTGACGTCCACATAGCCACAGACGAACAGCGAAAGAAGAGTGAATGACGTGTATGCCAGCAGTCACCGTGACGTCCACATAGCCACAGACGAACAGCGAAAGAAGAGTGAATGACGTGTATGCCAGCAGTCACCGTGACGTCCACATAGCCACAGACGAACAGCGAAAGAAGAGTGAATGACGTGTATGCCAGCAGTCACCGTGACGTCCACATAGCCACAGACGAACAGCGAAAGAAGAGTGAATGACGTGTATGCCAGCAGTCACCGTGACGTCCACATAGCCACAGACGAACAGCGAAAGAAGAGTGAATGACGTGTATGCCAGCAGTCACCGTGACGTCCACATAGCCACAGACGAACAGCGAAAGAAGAGTGAATGACGTGTATGCCAGCAGTCACCGTGACGTCCACATAGCCACAGACGAACAGCGAAAGAAGAGTGAATGACGTGTATGCCAGCAGTCACCGTGACGTCCACATAGCCACAGACGAACAGCGAAAGAAGAGTGAATGACGTGTATGCCAGCAGTCACCGTGACGTCCACATAGCCACAGACGAACAGCGAAAGAAGAGTGAATGACGTGTATGCCAGCAGTCACCGTGACGCCGCAGAGGACGACAGACAGAGCAGTGAGTGACTTGCACCTCAACAGTCGCCGTCACGCCGAGCTAGCCACATGGTGACTTGCACCTCAACAGTCACCGTCACGCCGAGCTAGCCACATGGTGACTTGCACATCAACAGTCACCGTCACGCCGAGCTAGCCACATGGTGACTTGCACATCAACAGTCACCGTCACGCCGAGCTAGCCACATGGTGACTTGCACATCAACAGTCACCGTCACGCCGAGCTAGCCACATGGTGACTTGCACCTCAACAGTCACCGTCACGCCGAGCTAGCCACATGGTGACTTGCACCTCAACAGTCACCGTCACGCCGAGCTAGCCACATGGTGACTTGCACCTCAACAGTCACCGTCACGCCGAGCTAGCCACATGGTGACTTGCACCTCAACAGTCACCGTCACGCCGAGCTAGCCACATGGTGACTTGCACCTCAACAGTCACCGTCACGCCGAGCTAACCACATGGTGACTTGCACCTCAACAGTCACAGCCACGTCTAGTCACAGAGAAACGAAGGAGCAGTGGGTGACTATGCAATCAAACTGTTACCATCACGCTTCGGTTATGGAGGGAACGGTAGACGCGGCGCTGTCAACCATCTCCTGGCCCCGCTCCGAGCCCCGTCGCTGAGACTGAGTCGACTGGATCGTGTCGGAATCCTGGCGTCTCCGCGACCCCCAGAACTGAGGCCTGCCCCACCTGAAGCGGCACAGCACCTCCGTCACTATGGCTCTCCGGAACCGACTCCCCGCCAGACAGTAGACGAAGAAGTTGACGCACTTGTTGGCGTAGAGAAGGTAAAAGACGACGCTGAAGACGAGCGCGTTGCCTTGGGCTCTGTCCGGGTCGTCGTAGGTGCGGAGCTGCGTGGACACCATGAGGTTGAAGGAGAAGGGGAAGGAGAGGAGGATGAAGATGATAGACTCGGCCAGCAGCATCCTCGTCACCTGCTTCGTCACGTTGTTGTAGTTCTTGCTGTGGATCGTCATGGTGGAGGGCGAGCGTGTGATGGTGGTGGACGAGGAGCCCGGGATGTCCTCCCTCGTCTGCAGGCGACCGCCTCTCCGGCTCCTGTGCAGGTGGTGGATGATGACGACGTTGCTCACGACCATGACCACGAAGCAGAGCGTGTCGAAGATCATGTCGATCCACGGCCAGTAGTGGTGGTAGAAGTCGTGATAGCTTTGGTTGGGGTATTGGACGTCGCACATTCGGTCGTTCCTGTCCTCAGCGACGATGTCCGAGGTGAACCAGAAGTGAAAGTCTTTCACCGCCACCACCGTCACGCACACGACCGTGACGATCTTGGCCACCTTCACCAGGTCCAACCTGGTCATGGGGCGCACGATGGCGTGGGCGCGGTCGGCGGTCATGGCGGCCATCAGCATGATCCCAAAGTCCGCCTGGCCCCAGCCGTAAAAGTTGAAGAACTTGCACATGACGTCGGACCCCGCCCCGCGCGAAATTTTGTCTGGGAAGTTGACGCTCACCCAGTGCGCCACGAGAAGCGTAAGGAGACTCATCAGGTCGTTCAACGACCCCACCAGCATGTACACCGAGGTCGACAAGGACCGGAAGTTCCTAGTGCGCATGCCCAGGATGACGAGGAAGTTGCTCACGCCGCCGATGAGGACGAGGAGCCAAGGTATGAAGCTGTTGAGGACCGCGGTCGCTTCCGCCATGGTCGTGTTGCTGTCTGACGTCAGGGCATTACTGACGTGGGGAGCTGACGTTGGAAACGTGGCCTCCGCGACGTTGGAGAGGGGCAGGGCTGGCGCAGTGTGCATGGCTGGCTGTGGGGTTCTGCCTCACGGACAGGGTCTGCACAGGGCAGGGACAGTTTATGCACACAGGGACAAACTGACGGATACATACATGATCTATACAGGGCAGGGACAGTTTATGCACACAGGGACAAACTGACGGATACATACATGATCTATACAGGGCAGGGACGGTTTATGCACACAGGGACAAACTGACGGATACATACATGATCTATACAGGGCAGGGACGGTTTATGCACACACAGGGACAAACTGACGGATACATACATGATCTATACAGGGCAGGGACAGCTTATGCACACACAGGGGTACACACCGGGACACACATGTGATCACGCACGGAGACACACACACAGGGACACACAGGAACACATACAGATACAAACAGATACACACAGGGACACACACACACTCACACACATACAAGGACACACACAGGAACACAGACACACACAGGGATACTCACAGGGACACAGATACACGCTGGGACACACACACACACACACACACACACACACACACGGGGGACATATACATGGACACACACAGGGACAGACACACGAACACACACAGGGACAGATACATGGACACACATGGACAGACACATGAACACATACAGGGACAGACACAAACACACACACACACACACACACACACACACACACACACACACCACACACACACACACACACACACACCACCACTCACTCACTCGCTCACACACACACACACACACACACACACACACACACACACACATGCACGGGCATGCGCAGCGACACACACATACACAAGGGCAGACGGACGGAAATAAACTCAAGAAGAATATAAATACAGTAATAATGAACGCCTGTGAAGCGCTCCATATCTCGAGGAACCCTAAGCATTTTGCAATGTCAGTTTACAAATATTGTTATGCATCACTTAAGGCCTACATACTTACTCTTGGCAAATATTGACACGAACATGTCTCTCTCTCGAGCCATTTATTCCCACAAGCCATTGTGAATATCCAGGAGCACAAAACCACTGTACGTGTTAGGTATCGTTTGGTTCAGTTCTAATAGTCTGGTTCAACTGCAAAAAACGGTATCCAACAGTCGTGCAGCTATGGACAAACTACACTGAACGCTTCAGTTCGTTCAAACACACAGTCATGGCGTTCAATCGTCGGATTGTTACATCCAAACACCAGCTTTTTTGAACAAATCACGAAAGCGTTCAGCCGTCCACTGGTTACTTTCGGACTCTGACGTTATTGTCGGCCTCAACACAACAACACCCAGTGACGTTATTGTCGGCCTCAACACAACAACACCCAGTGACGTTATTGTCGGCCTCAACACAACAACACCCAGTGACGTTATTGTCGGCCTCAACACAACAACACCCAGTGACGTTATTGTCGGCCTCAACACAACAACACCCAGTGACGGTGTGAAAAGAAACAGATGACAGCGACTATGCGAGACTATCACACAGGGGGTAACTTTGTACTGAAAGTCAGCCGACGTGTGAGGAAGCAGTGATTGTAGCTACGCACGTTCACATCCTGCCATTCATGTTGCGCGGTTTCTACCATCGCTCGCTTCCGTAGTCCGGATGGTACAGTTATGTGAGAAAACAATTCACATTTATCAGAAAAACTGGGTGAGACTGGGCGACACTGGGTGAGACTGGGCGACACTGGGTGAGACTGGGGACACGGGGTGACACTGGGTGAGGCTGGGGGACACTGGGTGAGACTGGGCGACACTGTGTGACACTGGGCGACACTGGGTGACTCTGGGGGACACTGGGGGACACTGGGGGAGACTGGGCGACACTGGGTGACACTGGGTGACACTGGGCGACACTGGGTGACACTGGGTGAGGCTGGGGGACATTGGGAGACACTGGGTGACACCGGGCGACACTGGATGAGACTGGGCGACATTGGGTGACACTGGGTGGCATTGGGTGAGACTGGGGGCACTGGGTGAAACATTGGGTGAGACTGGGCGACACTGCGTGAAACATTGGGTGAGACTGGGTGACACTGGGTGGCACTGGGTGAGACTGGGCGACACTGGGTGAGACTGGGTGAGACTGGGCGACACTGGGCGGCACTGGGTGAGACTGGGGGGCACTGGGTGAGACTGGGCGACACTGGGGGAGACTGGGGAAAACTGGGTGAGACTGGGGGGCACTGGTGACATTGGGGGACACTGGGTGAGATTGGGGGGGGGGCACTGGGTGAGACTGGGCGACACTGGGTGAGACTGGGCG
>JABMCL010003345.1:0-2500 GCA_018857735.1 Alviniconcha marisindica | reverse complement strand
TCAATGTAAAAGTGTTGCTTGCACAGATAGCTGAGCTACTAATGGTCAGCTTGCACTGGTCAGTCAGAATATCACTGTGTGGTGGTTGAGGGTACTGGTGATATAATCTGGACTGCTTTGGGGTAGAAACTGTTTTTGAAGCAAGAAGCTCTCGTTTTGATACTGATAGTCCTGAAGCGCCTCCCAGATGGGAGACATTGGAGAGGTGATGAGCCGGATGATGCTGCTTGGAGGTGATGCATCTTACTTTGCGCTGATGAGCCGGATGATGATCATTGGAGGTGATGCAGCTTACTTTGCGCTGATGAGCCGGATGATGATCATTGGAGGTGATGCAGCTTACTTTGCGCTGATGAGCCGGATGATGATGATTGGAGGTGATGCATCTTACATTGCGCTGATGAGCCGGATGATGATGATTGGAGGTGATGCATCTTACTTTGCGCTGATGAGCCGGATGATGATGCATTGGAGGTGATGCATCTTACTTTGCGCTGATGAGCCGGATGATGATGATCATTGGAGGTGATGCATCTTACTTTGCGCTGATGAGCCGGATGATGATGATCATTGGAGGTGATGCATCTTACTTTGCGCTGGGTACGTGTTGTGACGCTGGACCCCAGTGACGGCAGTTCACAACCCGCGAGTTTTGATGCAACCCTGACAATGCCACCAACTAGTTGTCGGTCACAGGATGATAACAACGATTACACACACACACACACACACACACACACACACACACACACACACACACACACACACACACACACACACACACACACACACACACACACACACACACACACACACACACACACACACACACACACACACACACACACACACACACACACACACACACGTTCTTATTGTTATTATAGATCGCTTTTATATAGCGCTATTGTTTGCTTTCGACCAGACTCACCGGGTGTAGACAGGGATGGTTGGAGGGAGGGAACGAGAATGGGAAGTGTGTGTGTGTGTGTGTGTGTGTGTGTGTGTGTGTGTGTGTGTGTGTGGTGTGTGTGTGTGTGGTGTGTGTGGGTGTGTGTGTGTGTGTGTGTTGTGTGTGTGTGTGTGTGTGTGTGTGTGTGTGTGTGTGTGTGTGTGTGTGTTGGAGGAAGTGACGACACTGAGAGTGGTGAGGGGAGTGCAGGCTTGGAAATGGGGTGGGAAAAGGTTGGAGCCGCGGGCTGGCACTTGTACAAGCAGCTGCAGTGGCAGCAGCAGCGCAGGTGTGATCAGTCTTGGCAATGGCGGCGGATTTATCGACGTGGGACTGGGTCTGTCGGCAAAGGAAGTCAATGGGGAGACAACAGCAGTGCTCCCAGAGGAGGGTTTACTCAGTGTGCGTGCATTGAGACTGGTGTCTGGGGGCCACCTGACAGACCTAGCACTCAAACAAGGCCACTTCCGCCTTCTGAGGGTGGCGGTCCAGTCACTGCGGGCAAAGAGACCGGCGGTCCCTCTGTGGGCATTGCCTGGCGGACCGGCGGTCCCTCTGTGGGCATTGCCTGGCGGACCGGCGGACCCGCTGTGGGCATTGCCGGGCGGACCGGCAGTCCCTCTGTGGGCATTGCCTGGCGGACCGGCGGTTCCGCTGTGGGCATTGCCTGGCGGACCGGCGGACCCGCTGAGGCCATTGCCGGGCCGACCGGCGGACCCGCTGTGGGCATTGCCGGGCCGAGCGGACCATTTTCGGGCCGAACGGCATGACCGTTGACGACGTGTTAGCGGGGCACAGGCACGGGCAAAACGACAGGGTCATGAGTAGGCGTGCCGACCTGGACCCGTCCTTCTACCTCCAGACGGCGGTGACGGGTGAGTCTACCCTTACAGTCACAGACCGTCCCCTCGGCGGGCGTCGAGGCCGAAGACGCGGAACTAGGTGGGGGCATCTCGTTGAGGTTCACTTCGAGTTCAGTGTTGCTTTACGTCCACAGAGACTTTACGGACTGGCAGGGAATGGACCCCACGACGTCCACCTCAACTGTCACGCAGCTCCCGAGCTCTGGACACTGAGGTTTGCTGGGCAGAAGCCTAGGATGGAGAAAGTGAGTTCTGCCATGCGGCTGTCGGCCAGTGGTCGCAGAATGGCGGAATTCCTGGAGTCCGGGCCACTGCCCACCCAGCAGAACGTCCTGCACTGCACCGCCTGCACCGTGACGCGGGCACCGCGGCCTGCCGCTTTACGTGGGCGCTTTACGGTGCTCGTCTGCGATAATGAGTATGGAGCCCTGCAAGCGGCCTCGGGGTTCCCATGGGGTGCGGACACGCCACACCTTTTGGGGAGCGGGGACAGCTCAGTGGTTAGAGCGCGGACTCATGATTGAAAGGTCGCGGGTTCGAAACCCTGCGGGAGAATTTTCTTCTCCAGGGTCTACTTTCTGCGCTGACTCCTATTTCGGTATCCGTTCCACCCCCCAGTTACCGCAGTAGCACTTAAAAAGATCACGGTCATTCTGCCAAAAGTTCAGGTTGCAGGTTACATAAA
>JABMCL010000148.1:10000-25117 GCA_018857735.1 Alviniconcha marisindica | reverse complement strand
TACATGTACAAGACCAACTGGGAACTCACCATAAAGATCAGTACACGTACAACACCAACTGGGAACTCATCATAAAGATCAGTACACGTACAACACCAACTGGGAACTCACCATTAAGATCACTACATGTACAACACCAACTGGGAACTCACCATTAAGATCAGTACATGTACACCACCAACTGGGAACTCACCATAAAGATCAGTACATGTACAACACCAACTGGGAACTCACCATAAAGACCAGTACATGTGCAAGACCAACTGGGAACTCACCACTAAGAGCGACCTTCACCACGGACACCTTCGTCCCCACGACTCCCACCTCCGATCGCTGGATATAACGGGGCAGGGTTCCCATGGACAGGTTGAGTTGGGCTCCGATCTTGAAGGTGAGTCGGGTGGGCTGGGTGTTGATGACCTCGTCCCGCTGGTGACTGCAGTCGGTCACCTTCCCCATGTAGCCCGACTTCTTTTCGGAGTTACAGACATCGATCACTGACACTTGACATGTTTTCATTACTGGTGGGGTGTCCACTGCAGTTGGAAAGAAAGTGAGAATCTCTGACCATTCACAAACGGACTGATAGTATTGGTCCTTTCTTCCACCGTGGATGTTGTAGACAATTATAAGAGACTAAGCTAGTCATCAGAACGATGATAGAAAGTGTTACCCTTAATATTCACAAACAGAAAAGAGAAAAAAAAAGACAGAAAAGAAAAACCAGAAAAGAAGGAATATTTCCAAGAAAATATAAAACACAAAGAGTACGTAACGCTGCCATGACATTTTAAATGAATAAAATATATACTGTCAGGAATTAAGTTTTAAAGCGCTTTGAGTTGTTGAAAGCGTTCTATAATTTCCGTATAATTATAGAGATGATAATTGTTCATACTGAGACAGACAAACAGAGACAGACGAACGTTTCTTTATTAGCTTTGAACTCACGACATTTTGTAAACAGGTTTCAGAAGAGGGTGGGGGTGGGGGGTGGGGGGGTGGGGTGGGGTGGGGGGGGGGGGGGGGATTCTTCTTACACAACTGGGGACACAACGTGTTTATCAGCTAGGTTGTGGAAACGAAACATTCAACAGGAATCAAAACTTTCATCAGCTATAAAGTAGCGTAGGTCTATGCTGACGCGAAAGGAATGCGTGCTATCAAAATACTAACAGATGCCACAGGACACTGTCAAGAGATATTTAAAACACTACCAACCAACTTTGAGGGTACAAACAGATCTGCCGATCTCATCATTTTGGTCTTACGCGTCACGGCCGTTTGCAAAAACAAAAAGAGATGAACGGCAGCCGGTAGTTTGAAACGTATCCTTAAAACTTGATGCGACTATAAAACAAAAGTGATTATAACAGTCGAGGCTTTAATGACTCTTGTTTTACGACTACAACACAAACTCGCTTGTCTGCCTCAACTTAACCGCTCCTAGCTACCTGACTGAACTCCTTAAAGGTTGCAAACCAACCCTCCAGCTACGCCCCTTCTTCTGATACTTCCATTCTTTGTCTTCCCTCTGTGTGCGTGCACTCGTATGGTCATCTTTTTCGTATGCTGCACCGTCTGTCTGGGACACTTCTTGCTAAGTTGGTTCATCAATCAGTCTTATCTTACAAATCATCTCTGAAATCTCACCTCTTCAAGCTATCCTATTCACAGAGAGAGAGAGAGAGAGAGAGAGAGAGAGAGAGAGAGAGAGAGAGAGAGAGAGAGAATGTAATGTGGGGAAAAGCACTCACATTCACACCGCTTGCCACGTGTGGTACGAAGCGTAAAACCAGAGCGACACACACAGTTCTTGGCCAGCTCCTGGTTGCAGTCTCCTGGCCAGCAATGGTTCCTTGGCCACGAACACGTCTCTGTGGTACCATGGTAGAACGAAATGAAGACAGCTGGCTGACTACATGCAGAACGTTCTATCAGCAATAACCAACCCCCCTCCACAGAGCTGGTTCTGAGAAGACAGCTAGCTGACTACATGCAGAACGTTCTATCAGCAATAACCAGCCCTCTTCCACATAGGTGGTCCTGCGAGGACTGTAGCGGTTGACAGGAGGTTGAAATACAAAACCAATTAACCCCATAATTATGTTTATCTGCGCTGACGTGTGAAATTCTGCGCTCCTATCTTGTGAGCGAAGAGCGGTGCTCCATACAGCTCCAGCTGTCTACTGCTTGCACATCCTGCCCTCTTTGAAGTGGGCACCATTGAGAACGAGACAGATGCGCATGGTCATGGTCACTTACACAAGCAGATACACACACAGCCAGTCACAATACCCCTTTGGATGCACAAACACACACACACACACACATACACACACACACCTGGCGGGTAACAATGGACAAAATCCTAATGAATATACATGTAAGACGCCAACGCATAAATGTGCTCAGTGCAGAAAATGGTCATTGTACGTGTAATGATGTGTGGTGGTGATGGGGGGGGGGGGGGGGGGGGGGAACGGCAGGTTGTGCGAGCGCGCACCTGTGTTGGTGTGTGCTTAAATCTTTGTCAGTATGTACTGAAAGAATTTGTAAGCGCCAGTACGTGTTAGTCTCTGCAATCATTATTGTTATTATCATTATTACGGAGTGTTGCCATTTTGGACCATGCGGGTTTACTTTCCCAACATCAGGTGCAAACGAGTGGGCGATTACTAAAGGTATAGCTAGAAAGAAAGAAACCTCATGAGCGAGAAAAGGGCTACAGAAGGGGGAAAGTAAGACTTCAGTAAACCACATATTATTTCTGATTAAAAAACAAGTCTTGAACAGTAGCATCTAGTCTATTCTCTCTCATCAATCACTCAGTCAATATATCTTTATTGCTACATGTCAAGTAAAATTTACATGCACATGGAATTAGGCATGGAGCAGTTTTAATCATACACAAATTTGCCTAAGCGGGGACAGAATCTCCTAAGAAATAAAAGCACCTAGTGCATCGAGCAGAGAAAACAAAAATAAAACATATATAAAAAGTAGAAAAAGGTAAGCGTCGCGAGGCACCTTAAAATAAAATCAAAGTTTATTTACTCTGGTAAGATTGCAAGGTTGGCAACTTTCGCCAGTCATAGCACCATTCCGCGCTGCACACACTGCACGCGCGGCCTTGACTGAGTCAACGCGTCATGACCTGAAAATAATGTGCTGTAGGCTTGTTTACGCTTCAGTATGATTGCCAAAGACGCCATTATTCTTGTTTGCTTTTGTGTACTGTAAGAACTATCACTCGCATAAAATCGTGACAAATCAAAGATTCTTTTTTTTTCTTTATGTGTGTGAACATAAAAGTTGTTTAAAAGCACAGGGTGTGTTATTTTTCTCTTCTATAATCACACAGCATCCAACTTGACGAGAATAACTTTGATTCTCGTATCCGGCCCTCCTTCTTGGAGTCATCTTTCCGTTTTGTTGTTGCTGTTGTTGTTTGTTTCCTTTGGTCTTTGTTCAAGTTAGGCATTGTTTTAGAGCCATTCTTCTTCCTACCTAGCTAGTAGCTCTACCGCCTCAAAATAGTTATCAAAATCACCTGCGCAAGTGTAGTTTCTCGGAGACGGAGTGTAGACATGTAGCAGTTCAGAGGTAAGCAGGACCAGAACCGTTTATAGCATTGAAACACATACAAGCGACTTTACACTTAATACGTTTTCGAATGGGAAGCCAAAGCAGTTTGTCTGTTTTCCAGGAGAGGTACACGTGTAGAGTGGTGGTGACAGGGTGCCCAATCATGCCGTCACAGTTGCTGTAATGTCAACCTAATAAAACGGGACTTAATGACAAAGAGAGATGAAGGCACTGAGCCAGGAGCACAGCACTGTCCAAATCTGACTTCGCAACAATTAAGCTTACAAACAGCAGCAAAGCTACTGTTTGTTAATATCAACAACATTGAAACATCAAAAGAGTACGCTTCAGGTAATAAGGTCGCAGACCTGGCAGCAAATTTAGACTACATACCACCTTCACTTTTAGTTGTTTAGTTTTTGTTGTTGTTGCTGTTGCAGGGGAAGAAAGAACTTGAAGTCAAAATAACTTCTCTGGATAATTTAAGGCTCTATTGCAAGCAGCAAGGCCAAAGGTCCTCATCTCTCCCCTTCAGACTGGACTTGGTGTTGCACTGCACCACCTGACTGGTTCCAGGTATCGCGTTGAACACTTGCATAGACCGGAGTTTTCTTCATCTTACAGTGAGGTCAAACCTTTCTTTAACTATTTGCTGCACTCGGTCAAGGAACAGAGCTGGCCGGCAGCCGTCCAAGCGGCTGGACTCAGTTCATCGGCAACAACATGGATCACCAGGTCAGAACACTAGGTGATACTGGAACATTCCATGGGATGGACATTCAAAACACTGGATGGTGCTGGGACATTCCATGGGATGGGCATTATCGGTGCGGCCACTCCTGGCACAAAACCTCGCAAAGCCATACGCCGAGAAGTCACTGCAACACTAGAGACAGTGTCATGCACCATGGGCACAGTCTTTATATGTTATTTTGATGCTTCCGTCGTCGATCTGTCATTGGCCTACGAGGTGGTGCTGCAGAACTTCACTGCTGAGGATAAAAGCAAGATACTCTACATTCCTTGGAAGGTATCCTGCCCCTTATCCAGGCTGGTCTCGGATGATGCAGAGTGTGTGCGACGGGATATATCCTGGTCAGAGTACTTTCCTTTCCTACCCATGATAGATATGGACCCAACCAACATGAGCTGCATATTTCTACACTCATCTCTGGCACTACGCTATGGAGCCACACCAGTTCTCATCTTTGACCAGCCCTGTGGTGAAAAGCCACGGAGGTCGTTGACAATGAGCCACCTGACTGTGTCCCACGGTCCATCGTCCTACGGGTTGGGGGATTTCACACAGAAATGAGCTTTCTTGGCTGCATGGGACGACTGACGGCAGGATCGGGCCTTCAACAATTGCTGGAAGTGGTCTTTGCTCAGAATTCTGTCACACACATGCTGACTGGCAAGGCCATCGCCAGAGTAGCTCGAGGACATTTTCTTGCAGATGCTGTCCTTAATGCTGAACTCTATAGAGCGCGAGTAGCCACTAAATGTAAAACGTATCGCTCCGTACAGACTGATTATGCGAGTGTATGATGCAAAAACAGCGGAATGCTTATAACCTCCAGGATTCTCCGGGTTGAATTGCGTCAAATCATGATTTAGTTAATAGTTTCACACAGGGTATGTTCCAAGCTTTCCAAAGAAGTGCTACATGACGATCTTTGGAACACTTTGGCCAAAACAAAACCACCCGGTAATTTGATTACGTCATTACGGGGGAAACAAACACCTTGCGACACCTCTATCAATGTACTTTTTGGGTATGTTGGTAATGGAGCTTTTCCCAACATATTTCACACAAAATCATTACTTTTGCTTTTATTTCCTTACTTTGGCTTTTTATTTCGTTCCCAGCTTAGGCAAAATTCACAATAACATTAACAGGTTAACAACTAATGTATACGATAATACGAATTACAAACCAGGAAAGGCTTTTTCGCGCAGCGAAAAGATGTTTGTGTGAGTGTAAGCTTGTATCTGTGTAGGTCAGTTCGGTATTTCAGCGGGCAGCCAATGTACGGACTGCAGAAAACCTGCCAACTTCTATATTTAGCCTAACCCTAAGTACCATGAGTCATATGGGTGCGCGCGCATCCGCGGGGCACGAGATTCAAGCATGCTTTTGTGGTTTGTTTTCACTGCGAGCGCTCTAGCAGAAAGGTCAGTGAGGAATTGCTCCCCGGCCAAAAAATGCCACCTCGCACCCCTCCACAATTACTGCTGGAGGGACCATCCTCTAGCCTGTCTTAGGCATTCTTGAAAGTTTCGGTAATATTTAAGCATTATAAGGCCTATCGCATTGTTAGACGGGGTCATATACACAACCAGGCTCTGAGGTGGCCTGCAACTAAGCCATATTTGTCATCCCACAGGCGCATGTTGTAGAGTACTACATGTCAAGCTTTGTCCAGGGGTGAATCAACACCACACTTTTCTGCCTTGGTGCAGGGCACCCTGAAACCTGACGGGTACATCACACTGTTAAGGTGACCTTTCTTCCATACAACCTAGTCTGCATTGGGTAAATCCTACTTCCCCTTCTCCTCACGAGGTTTGGGTTGGAGTAGCCGGCATCTCAGGTGCCTGTTTTTCTACTTTGGTTGCACAGCTTAGTGTAAGGCGTTGTTTTCCCCCCCAAAAGACAGTCCAGGGGAAACAATCCATTCAGTTAGGCAAAAATGCCTTCTCTAATCTAACCAGTTACAAAAGTGTGAAAGGAATGCTCTTTGTACATATTAGTTTAGAAAGGAAAGAATGGATCTGATGTAATGATGTTTCCTGTATTATGTAAACTTATGTATCAATGTGTATAATTCACAGTGGCATGGCTTATGCCATTCGTATTGATATTTTTATAATCATGCTATTGATTACATGTCATAATACGTGGACTGAACTGCAACCCCGGTGTCGATGTGAATTTATGAGAAATGTATGAGAATACAAGTGGAAATGACATTAAGGCAAGGTGGTAGTCCTATATCTTAGCATCATTAGGCTGGCGCACACACAAATACTCATAAATTAAACGCACAGTCACAGTAACCACTTCATATTTCATTACAATCATAGGTCTTTATTTTATGCTACATCATAAACTGTCGCATACCATTGCACATCGGAAAACGACTGCTCCACGCTGCCTTCCATAGCCAGATCCACCCTTGTGATTTTCTGCATTCCACAGAGGAGTTTCCCAGAAGCTTGTATCCCGTATTGCAGGTGTGATGACAAACCGAACCGTACACATTGTCTCGGTCACCGTCACAGGTCCGTCGTCCATTTGGAAATGTACCCGGAAGGGGGTCGCAGTAGGAAACTGTATGTATAAAAACATACAATTATTGGTTATGTTATCACATATGATGCAGTTTTAGAATAGTTCAGTCATGATCTCTTTTTAGAATTGACAGCCGTATTCGAAATTGTCGAGAAATCAAATACTATGTTCCCTGGAATGGTCACACACACACACACACACACACACACACACACACACACACACACACACACACACACACAGCACACACACACACACACACACACACACACACACACACACACACACACACACACACACACACACGTGCGCGCGCGCACGCACGTACGCAAGCACGATACAAACGACAGGTCAGTGGCTCTGCGTCTCTGAAGCTCTACATTCCCGATATCTTTAGAAAAAGGAACTATCTTTCTAAACAACATTTTTTAAGCAGTGCTTGCATCACTGGAGATCTAGAACACTAGTCCTTGTGTGCAGCCAGTCTCGCTAACAGTCATAGCAATACAATAAAAAATGTGCCAATTTTCGGGTTAAGTCCCTTTTTCAAACGACAAAACAACAGCTAAACAACAGTTAAACGGTCAAAAATGAAAACGTCCTTATCCGGTTTCAATTGTGGCGTGTTCCATACACTTGGAACACGCCACCATTTTTGTTTTCTTCCTCGATTTAAATATTTAACTTCCATCTCTTCTATCAGCTGTCCAAGACATGTTTTGACTTGTTGGTTTGGCTAAACTGCTTTAACATCGAGTTGTCTCCGAAGACGTAATGGCGAACTCATTTTTGAAATTTGGTTTGTTAAACTTGTTTCACTCCGAGTTGTCTCCGGAGAGGTACTGGCGGGTACCGAGATCCCAGAAGGTGGGGGAAGAGAGACTGCATGTAACTAACGCTACACTGTCATCACCAGAATGAATCCTGCATTCAGATGGGCAGCGGTAAGAGCCTCTTTAATGTTTCGTTAATTGTCAGGGACAAATCACAAGATTGTGTCCACATAGGCTACCACAACTTTTGAAGAGAAAGGAGAGCCGAAGCGTAATCGAACCGAGGTCCTTCCGCTTACAAGTCTAACACCTTACCGCTAGGCTAAACCGGCTCACATGTATTGAGAAAAATATAGTTCTATATATTATATGTATATGTCCTTTATTTTAAGTTGGTACATCTTGTCATCTAATAAAAATGTGGATTATCGAATTGGTCAACAATTATTTTACAGAAAATAATTCTACACAGCTCAGAAGTATTGAACCCGATTCAACTGAGCGATATAGTAGCTCCAGGTGAGAAATACAGTTTTTGAAAGTTTAGAAATTCATGTTGCAGAGATCGACAAAGTGGAGGAGATTCAGCCGCGAGCTCGTAAATATTTACAGGGTATAGCGCTATATAAGAGTTATTATTATTATTAACCACTGTAGCCTACATTAATTTATTTATATGTATCAAAACAATCTTAACAACAACACCCCGGAGGAACTGCATCAAGAGCGTTTGGTTAACACGCAAAAATGCTAAGACGATTTTTTTTGTTGTTGAAAAAAACAAAAAACAAAACATACACACACTGGCTATTCGCACACTTGAGTTCAATAACCATGCAAATTATGATGGCTTTTTACTGTAAAGATTTTCGCTCATGGCTATACTTTCCTGTCACTGTGATTGTGAAGACACATTTGTCACCACTGAACACGCCAGTTCCTGACCAGCCGTCATACTCGTACCGGATCTCGTGTTCACCCGCCGGGAAACAGTCCCCTGAATGTCCTCCACTGTGTCGATCTCTGCAACAAGGATTTCTAAACTTTCAAAAACTCTTTGTATTACTCACCAGGAGCTACTATATTGCTCAGTTGAATCGGGTTTGTTACTATTTTAAACGCTTAAAAAAAAACATGTAACGCACTCCGTCTCTCTCTCTCTCTCTGGGGATGAGTTGATTTCATGGAAGCGACAGGCAGCAATGTTTTAGTTTCTACGTAATCTATACGCTTTTGACTAATTACTGCTATCATTATCATTTATGTTTAGGCCTTTCCTGGAGAGACAAGGTACCCAACAGCATAGTGCCTGAGAGGGCGGGGACCACCTCCATGTACACCGAACTCAACCACGTACTGAGTGCCAGACCCTTTGCTGTGTTCCTGTGTACCGCCACATAATAGACGCTTTGAAGGATTTAGTGAATGGTTCATGAATGCAGACGCGGAAGCAAAATAGCAGCTCTCGTGAACATTTACCCCAATATCATGTTTTGATGTGTATGCATTATTGTAGGTTATGAATTTTGAATCTGTGTGGATGTTGCATGTGCTGTACACGTGACTATTGCCACACACAAACCCACAAGTACACAAATACATCACCATTACCGCAAAACTCTTTGGGCACTAACCCTGATAGCGATACTGCCATCACAATTAATCACATTGTTTGCACACTCATACACACGAACAGAGCACGCTCACGCATCCCTGAAATGAACTGGGCTCAGTCAGGGGATTTTGCACACAAACAAACTATGTCATACTACTGTGAAGATGAGGACATCACAGACCCAGGCAAAAAGCTCTTAAAATCCTCGGGGGGATTGGAAACGGGGGCCTAAAGCCCCCCAAACGCGTCAGGGATGTCAGTGTAGACAAGAAGACCCTGAAAAAATAGGGAAGATTTTTGGTCTCAGCTAAAGACGAATTGAACTTCGAGTGCATCGTCTGCACTTGATGGACTACAGGCAAAGAAGTGAGGAATATGTTGATGACTTTGTAACCAGAGCACGCACTCAGGCCCTGAAACACGAAATTGAGTAAATTGGAGGAAAGGATCATTGAACTCGTGATTGCATTCACACCAAAAGTAGCATTCCACGTGAACTGCTGGGAAAAGCCAAAGGCTACAAGCTGACAGATGCACTTGCGGAGGGGAGACGTTTTGAAGCCATTTCGCAGGTCTACGGGAAATTTCAGAAACCACAAGCCACCACTGAAAAGTGGACCAAGTGACCAAGCATGTGGAAACTGTGGCAGACCCCACCCCCCAAGAGCATGTCCGGCATACAAAGAAAACGTGGTGACATAAATCGGAGGGCAAACAATATGGGGACACGACAGGGAGCCACGGGAACCGAAGTTTCCATGATCTGGACCAGCACCCAGCTGCACTCCAGAGGAAACTCCACTGACCCCTCTGCTGCATCCCATATCCAGTGTATGAAACGGGGTTTTTCACAACACGGGATCTGCCCCGAAAAAGGACCCCCAAAGATAAAACTCAAGGTCGACATTGGGACTGCGGAAGAAACACTCCCCCTTGGGACATACAAGTAATTACAAGAACCCCCCCAAAAGACACCTTGACCCCACAAGGAACGTAAAGCTGGTTGCCCACAACGGTCGGGAGATCCCCTGTCTAGGATCCATCAACCTCCACTTCGATTCGGGGAAAAAACACTTCACGAAGGCCAAGTTCTATGCGTTGATGTTGCACAGCACCTATTGTTGGTCTGCCAAAGTGCGAAAAAAATGGACTAGTCACACGATTCATTGTGATGACCTCAGGCCCATAAACAGATGTCACAACCGTGTAAGAACTAAAGCGAGCATATCCAGGCCAATTCGACACTCTGGGAGACTTCAAAGGGATGACCAAGCTCCACCAAAAGCAAGACAGTGAACCATTCATCGACCCCCCACGCATGTACTTCATCCATCTCAAGGAAAAGCTAAAGTGCGAGCTGAAGAAGATGGAGAAGCAAGGTATCATCCGGAAAGTCAGCGAACACACAGCTGGTGCTCTAGTCTCGCATACTCTGTGAAAAAGATGGATCACTCGCTATCTCGACCCTCAGAAACTCAATCAAGCCCTGAAGCGATGTCCACACAAAGTTCACACACTCGAAGAGCTGAATCCTCAGTTTGCAGGGTCAACAGTTTTCAGCAAGTTGGATGCAAAGCGGTTATTGGTCAGTCCATCTTGACCCAGACAGCCAGCTAATCACTATACATTTCGGACCCCGTTTGGTCGATAATGCTGGACCAGATTACCATTTGGACTCAGGGTGTCACAAGACATATTCCAAGCCAGAATGGACGAGATCTTGGAAGACCTTCCAGATGTGGTCGGGATCACAGATGACGTCTGCGTACATGGCAAAGTTGAAGAGGAGCACGGCCGGAACCTGAAGGTGCTCATGGACAAGTGCACCATCAGACAAGCCGACATCAGCTTCTTCGGCAAAATTTACTCCAAAGATTGAATCAGACCTGACACAGCTAAGGTTCATATCCAGAAAATGTTTGTTCCAGAGGACAAAGAGGATCTGCAGAGATTCCTCGGTATGATCACATACCTTGCAACATTCATTCCCAACTTCAGTGAAGAATCACAACCACTCAGGGACCTCCTGAAGAAGAAAGCCCGTCCCATTTGAGATGTCGGAAGACCACCCCCACTGCTTCCAGAAGCTCACAACAGCAATCTCAGCAAAGTCGAGCGTTAAATATTTTGACCCAACAAAACCCACCACGCTGGAGGTAGACAGTTCAGCAAAAGGCCTTGGCGCAGCAATTCTGCAGGACGTCAACCTTTGCATTCGCATCCAAAGCGCTCAACTCGGCACAAAGCAACTACCCAAATATTGACCAGGAGATGCTCACTGTTGTGTTCCACATCAATCGCTTCCACACGTACTGTACGGACGCCCTTTCGAGTGATAACTGATCACAAGCCCTCGAAATGATTGCCAAGAACCCCCTCCTCAGACCACCCAGGCTCCAGAGGATGCTAAAAACCAGGGAAACCCCCCATCGTATCCCAAAAGGGAAAGACGATGACCCTGGCAGACACCGGCGGAAATTCATCGCTGTGACATAGACCTGGTCAACGTTTCACAGAGGAAACAGCATCAACTTCGAGACCAGACAGCCAGAGATTCGACCATGAATGCGCTCATGGAAACCCATCATCCATGGATGGCCTGACTACATTAATGATCTGCCAACTGATGTACGAGTTTTCTGGTCATTCCGTGATGAATTGGCTGTTGAGGATGGCATTTTCAAAGGAAAACAAGTCCTCATCCCAACTCCATCAGTCTCACCAAGGCATTGAGAAGACCCAACTATTGGCCAGAGAAGGGGTGTACTGGCCAAACATCAACAAAGACATTGAACACATGACCAGGACCTGCACCCTGTGTCAGGAGGTGGCAAACTGCAACAGGAAGGAGCCCCTCATACCACATAACACACCGATGGCCCCTTGGAAGAAACTGGGCACGGACTTGTTCGAGGTGAACGGGGAGCATTTCCTGCTGATATGTGACTACTACTCAAAATATCCCATAGTCACACCCTTACACGCTACCACAAGTGAAAACGTCACAGAGGAAATCAGAAAAGCTGTGTCACTGTTGGCCGACCCGACGAGATTGTATGTAAGGACCACAGTCATCGGGGAAAACCTTCCAGGACTTTGTCCACAAGTGGGGCATACGACACACCACCTCATCCCCCCGGTTCCCACAGTCCAATGGGTTCATAGAGAGACAGGTGCACACCATAAAGAAGATCATCAAGAAATATAAGAAGGAGAAACAGAGCCTACACCTTGCCATGCTCGACCTTCGAGCGACCCCAGTCGACTCCAAGCTGCCATCACGGCAGAGATGTTGATGGGCAGGCCTATCACCACATTGCTTCCTTCCCGCACCTCTCCATCTCCCATCACTGTCAACATTTGGATCACAGTCAACGATGAAGTCCAACTATGACAGACATGCCGGTGAGGGTCTCCCTCCTCTCCACAAAGGACAGAATGTTAGAGTCCTAGACAAGACAAGCAAGACCTGGATACCGGGTGAAGTCACAGGGCACAGCGGAGAACCAAGGTCCTACAACGTCAGAACAAACCAGGGGTCCAACATCCGACGCAACAGAGGAGACTTGAGGGAAGCTCCCCAACAGGACTGTGCAGACACTGGAAACCGGCCTGGCATGACAACCCAGTCTCATCCTCGGCCAGACCCACTGGAAACTCCCTCTACCATCAGTCCAGAGCATGGTCCTTCTACTGATCGATAGGATGAATCACCTTCGTATCCTGGTCAAGAGACTGTTAGAACTCGCTCCGGTTGGGTGATCAAAGCCCCTGCCCGTTATAATGAATACACCAGTTGAACAGGACTATCAGCTAGAACACGGAATAGCAACAAAATAACAAGTAAACGATTATACTAATCACTTATTAATTTTACATTTAGGTTATAGCTGATCTTAGTTATTTAGAAACCAGTTTAATTAAGAATGATTTACTTCAAAGGCCACTGATGTCTTGAATCCAAAAGATAAGTTTGATTTGTGTCCATAAGCCAAGACTGGTAATACAGTTGCATTTTGTTTACAGTTTTGTGAGAAGAGAGTAAGACGAAACAACTGTTTGAGCGTTATTACTTTTTTAAGGAAAGGGGGATGTCGTGATACGAAACTGATGCTGTAGTTTCGACATGTTCACTTACGAAACTGTGGTTTGATTGTCTTTGTTGTCTTGTGCGCGGGAGCTGACCAGTAAAGGATTGGAAACGTTTTCCTCTTGCCTCTTGTATACTTGTGAGACTGTATACCACAACAACACATTCGGGAAGAGGATTTGAGAAAACGAATTTGAAGACAGACGTAAGAATGGCAGGATTCTCGCAGCATGTGAAGCTTGCAAACTCCCACCTCCACATTAATTTTACAAATCGTTCATATACCTGGGTTTTCAGCAGAAGTGGAAGTCAGTTTATGTACCCGCGATATCCTACTTTATCAACAACAACAACAAGGAGGGGGGGGGGGGGGGAATAAATGAGCTATGGATGTTGTAATTTGTAATTGAATGTCAGTGATTTATATCTTACGAGGATCCGCTGGGTCCGCTCCAAGTCACAACGGCGCAAGCCTTCCCGTTGGATGCCGTTGCTGTTTGGTCATCAGGGCAATTTGAGTAGTGGGAGAACATTCCACGCTTCATTCGCCTTAGTTTTCCTGAACCAACATCGAAAAACAACAAACATTAAACAACCAAATATCGACAAAACGTTTTTTAAAGGAAAGTTAAGAGGAAAGCATCAATTGCAAATGCGTTTTGCTCCTTTTATTTCGAGCACAAGAGCTTTATATAAAAATAAAAATAAACAGGCGAGTCTATGTATGTTTCCCATATGTCCTTAAAATTTTGGTTAATTTTGTTTTTGTTTTGGCTTATTGTGAATTTAAAAAAAGGGTGTCTGCATCTCTTGATTTTGACTGTTGCATTATGATAGCTGATGCATCAACGTTCGTTCAGTTCTGTTCAAGAATGTATCCATGCGCAAAGAAACGCTCATTATGAGGTCCACACCGTCTCTCAGAGGTTTCTCCTGTATTACTTTTGAAGCATTTCTGATCTGACTGACGATTGCCCATTCTCATCCTTTTCACAGATCTTCGAGCGTGAGATTACATCTTTCAGTGCAATTCTGGATGTGTGTTTATCTCGCCCGGGAGACGATGTGATCGGACTGTTTATGTGTGTGTGGTTTGCTGTGGGGTGGTGTGTGGTGTGTGTGGGGGTGTGTGGGGTGGGGTGGTGTGGTTGTGTTTTTGTGGTTTGTGTTTTTTTTTTTTTTGTGTGTGTGTTTCCCTCCCTTCTTCTTTCATTTTGTTGATCTTTACAATAGCATCACCATCAGCATCACAAACCAGTAACAGCGACGACGATGAAGGCTACAATAGATACAGCAACAATGACAAAAATACTAATAAAAATATGATAACAAGTGCGATAATGATCATTATCACGCCTCGAAAAGTGGAAGACGACAGCGACGGGAACTGAAATATTACTATCGTATACAATGTTGGCCACAAGACTTAGCTTTCAGCGATACTCCCACTTCCGAATGATGTATAACATCTCGGCATCCTATTCTACGACCTGTTTATCGTCAAGACATTCTCCGAAGAGATAAGCCTATTCATGTTTACACAGCTCGTTTTCAATGTCCACTGATGCGGTTACAGCGCTGTTTGAAAGTTACAAGGCTGGTGCCTCATGAAACTGCTGCCGTGTCGGCGCACGTGCTGTGACCCTGCACCAGTTCACGGTGTCAGTTTATTCGAAGCCAAATACATAGGGCGCATGTGTATTTAGTTGTAACTTGCCATCTGCACTTTTGGCAGAATGACAGGGATCGTTTACGT
>JABMCL010000148.1:0-2500 GCA_018857735.1 Alviniconcha marisindica | reverse complement strand
AAAAGAGACCCAACTCAAACCGTGTAGCTCTAAAGTGCAATGGGCGTGGCTTATTTGACTCCTCCCCCTAGTCAGTCCCGAAGGGTTTCGTTGACGGGCCTGTTAAATAAGAGCTACGCCGTAAGTGGGTTTGTCTGACCGATAACTGTGCTGAGAACGCTTAACTGATATTTTTCAAGTGACACTACTGGCATGGATGTTAGTGGTTGAACCGACTGCTCAGGTAAACGTGTTCCTCTTTCCTTCTTTCTCTGCCGTGTTTTCTTTACTGTTTCATTTGTATTCTGTCTTCTTTTCTGTACCACCCCCCTACCCCCGTCCCTTCTCGGTTGTCTCGTGGGTCCGCGCCCGTGTGTGTGTGTGGAGAGAGAGGAGGAGAGAGAGAGAGAAGAGAGGGGGAGAGAGAGAGGAGAAGGTTGTGGTGGTTTGCGTGGCGCTGTTGGTGTGTCGCGCGCGCGCTGTGTGTGTGTGTGTGTGAGAGAGAGAGAGAGAGAGAGAGAGAGAGAGGGAGAGGAGAGAGAGAGAGGGGGAGAGGGAGGAGAGCAGAGCAGATGGGGGACAGATACACACAGAGACAGGAGACAGACAGAGAGAGATGAGAGGCGGGTGGGGGGAGAGAGACGAGAGAGAGAGAGAGAGGAGAGAGAGAGGCAGAGAGAGAGACAGAGAAAGAGAGAGAGAAGAGACAGAGACAGAAGACAGAAGAGAGAGAGAGAGACAGAGAGAGAGAGAGAGACGAGGAGAGAGAGAGAGAAGAGAGAGACAGAGAGAGAGGAGAGAGAAGAGAGAAGAGAGAGAGAGGGAGGACAGAGAGGAGAGGAGAGAGAGCAGAGAAAGGAGAGAGAGAGCAGAGAAAGAGACAGAGAGAGAGAGACAGAGAGGAGAAGAGAGAGAGAGAAGAGAGAACAGAGAGAGAAGAGAGAGACAGACAGACAGACAGAGAGACAGAGAGACAGAGAGAGACAGAGAGAGACAGAGACAGAGACACAGAGAGAGCGAGAGAGACACAGAGAGAGAGAGAGAGAGAGAGCGAGAGAGACAGAGAGACAGAGAGAGACAGACAGACACAGAGAGAGAGAGAGAGTGTACTATCAGCGTATTAAACTTCAACCCGTTCAGCACGTTAGGCGCCAGACAGCGGCTGAACACACACAAGGCGACTGCGTGTCGTGTCTAAACTGCAAGATAACTGCCTCTCACTGCATCAAACCAGGACCGGAGGACGACGAGGATGTTTTTGCCTCGGTGGCCACTTCCGCTGTCAGATACTCAGTAGGTCTAGAGGCATTTGTCTCTTTACCCGAAATCAAACGATAGTGCCTAGCCAAAGGTACCTTGAAATAGAGGCTGTGGTCGGTATCTATTATTGCTTCTGGCTGATATTTATGTATTTCACTTTCTGTAACAAAATTGCTATTTCACTTGAGTTTCAAATAATTCTTCGTACAAAGCCCGAGTTTTCGTTTGTATTTGTTTTGCTTGTTGTCATTGTTGTTTTAGTTGTTTGATTGTAAAGTAAACATGATGCTTAGCGTCCACAGAAACCATAAGGCTTATTAGGGTCGGGGAGAAGGGGGTATGAAGGTGGGGGAAGAGGGAAATTATATACCTATCGCTACACTGTCACCACCAGAATGACTCCTGCATTAAGATGGGCAGCGATGAGAGCTACTTCAATGTTTCATTAATTGTGAGGGACAAAGTTACAAGACAGTGTCAAAAAACCGCAACCTTTTGGAACAAAAGGGAGAGCCGAAGTGGAATCGAGCCAAGGCCCTTAATTTTGCTTACCAGCCTAAAGCCTTAACTACCGCTAGGCCAAACCCGCTCACATCTTGATCGTATATACAGACGGGAACAAATATGCGGTCTGACGTTAACTATTACGAAATGTTTCGTGCTTTTCTGCAGAGACGCCCGCTATGTGGTACCTTGTGGCACTGGCGGTGTCGGCATTGCTGGTACCGTCTTGCGACTCCTACTTCTTCGAGTCGGGCTTCAGCCACCACTACACCTACTGGGCTGAAAGCTCGCTCTTCGGCGAGAGAAACGTCACCACCATACTCAAGGTATGTACTTACCTGTATTGCCTCACGTTAGGCATGCATTAATACATACACAGGTCCACAAATAGCTATAGGTACCAGGCTGACAAGCACATACTGCCCACAGACAAAGAGAATTAAGGTACCTGGAAGATGACGGTACTTTGTGGTTGGTTGGTTGAGTGTTGCTTTACGTCCACAGAAACTGTAGGCGTATTAGGGACGGGAGCCCAGGACGTCCACCTCGACTTTCACACAGCTCCTGAGCTCTATACTCTGTGCAGAACAGCATTGTTTTTATACTGTCCCAGGTCCCAGTGCAGGTGGCAGGTTACAGTTAATTAATTAGCACACATGCACATCATGTATGAGGCTTCGAAGACTACTGTAAACTCGTTCGTGCTTGTATCGTGTATCCTACACAGCACGTGGCACAGTTTCACGTGGCACCAGCC
>JABMCL010003529.1:22500-24605 GCA_018857735.1 Alviniconcha marisindica | reverse complement strand
TGGGTGGGAGGTGGGGGTGGGGGTGGGGGTTGGGGTTGGGTGGGGGTTGGCGAGATTCAATGAAAGAGGTAGGGTGGTGTGAGAGACCAGGAGAGTGCGAGAGTAAGTGAAAGAATAAGACGGACAAAAATGAAGGGGGCGGTGTGTGTGGTGTGTGTGTGTGTGTGGTATATGTGTCTGATGTACGTGTGTGTGTGTGTGTGTGTGTGTGTGTGTGTGTGTGTGTGTGTGTGTGTGTGTGTGTGTGTGTGTGTGTGTGTGTGTGTGTGTGTGTGTGTGTGTGTGTGTGTGTGTGTGTGTGTGTGTGTGTGTGTGTGTGTGAGAGAGAGAGAGAGAGAGAGAGGAGAGAGAGAGAGAGAGGAGGAGAGGACCATTCATTAGCTCTAAATAATGAAATCGTTCATGCGGTCTGCGTAAATCTATTCCGTGTAGCACTAATCATGAATCATGTATGACTGCGGTGATTGGTAAATGGTATCTGTCTACTGGTTCTACTAGTTCTGCCATGGCTACGTTAATGCACTCTGTAGACGAAGGGGATGTATGGGGAAGTGGCCTACCTCTCGTCATACCTGCCTACCTCTCTTCATACATGCCTACCTCTCTTCATACATGCCTACCTGACGGCACACATACCTACCTATCTGCACACATGCCTACCTCTCTTCATACATGCCTACCTCTCTTCATACATGCCTACCTGTCGGCACACATACCTACCTATCTGCACAATGCCTGCCTGTCTGCACACATGCCTACCTCTTTCATACATGCCTACCTGTCGGCACACAAACCTACCTATCTGCACAAATGCCTATCTGTGTGCACACATGCCTACCTGTCTGCACACATACCTACCTGTCTGAAAACATGACTACTCTCTTCATTACTTCATACAGCCTACCTGCTGCTGCACAATGCCTACCTTCTTCAACATGCCTACCTTCTGCACACCTGCCTACCTGTCTGCACACATGCCCTTCACCTGCCTACCTGTCTGCACACATGCCTACCTGTCTGCACTACAATGCCTACCTGTCTGCACACATGCCTACCTGTTGCACACATGCCTACCTGTGTGCACACATGCCTACCTGTCGCACACATGCTACCTGTCTGCACACATGCCTACCTGTCTGCACACATGCCTACCTGGCTGCACACATGCCTACCTGTCTGCACACATGCCTACCTGTACCGTCTGCACACATGCCTACCTGTCTGCACATGCCTACCTGTCTGACACATGCCTACCTGTCTGCACACATGCCTACCTGTCTGCATACATGCCTACCTGGCTGAACACATGCCTACCTGTCTGCCACATGCCTACCTGTTGACACATGCCTACCTATCCTACCTGTCTGCACACATGCCTACCTTTGTCTGCACACATGCCTACCTACCTACCTGTCTGCACACATGCCTACCTGGCTGCACACATGCCTACCTACCTACCTACCTGCCTGCACACATGCCTACCTGTCTCTACACACGCCTACCTGCCTGCACATATGCCCACCTGCCTACCTGTCTGAACACATGCCTACCTGTCTGCTCACATGCCTACCTGTCTGAACACATGCCTATCTGGCTGAACACATGCCTACCTGTCTGCACACATGCCTACCTACATACCTGTCTGCACACATGCCTACCTACCTACCTGTCTGCACACATGCCTACCTGGCTGCACACATGCCTACCTACCTACCTACCTGCCTGCACACATGCCTACCTGTCTCTACACACGCCTACCTGCCTGCACATATGCCCACCTGCCTACCTGTCTGAACACATGCCTACCTGTCTGCTCACATGCCTACCTGTCTGAACACATGCCTACCTGTCTGCTCACATGCCTACTTGTCTGAACACATGCCTACCTGGCTGAACACACGCCTACCTGTCTGCACACATGCCTACCTACCTACCTGTCTGCACACATGCCTACCTGTCTGCACACCTGCCTACCTGTCTGCACACATGCCTACCTGTCTGCACACATGCCTACCTACCTGTCCGCACACATGCCTACCTACCTGTCCACACACATGCCTACCTACCTACCTACCTGTCCACACACATGCCTACCTGTCTGCACA
>JABMCL010003529.1:15000-17500 GCA_018857735.1 Alviniconcha marisindica | reverse complement strand
CCTGTCTGAAAACATGACTACCTCTCTTCATACATGCCTACCTGTCTGCACACATGCCTACCTGTGTGCACACATGCCTACCTGTGTGCACACATGCCTACCTACCTACCTGTCTGCACACATGCATACCTGTCTGCACACATGCCTACCTACCTACCACTCTGCACACATGCCTACCTGTCTGCACACATGCCTACCTGTCTGCACACATGCCTACCTGGCTGCACACATGCCTACCTGTCTGCACACATGCCTACCTGCCTACCTGTCTGCACACAAGCCTACCTGTCTGCATACATGCCTACCTGTCTGAACACATGCCTACCTGTCTGCTCACATGCCTACCTGTCTGAACACATGCCTATCTGGCTGAACACATGCCTACCTGTCTGCACACATGCCTACCTACATACCTGTCTGCACACATGCCTACCTACCTACCTGTCTGCACACATGCCTACCTGGCTGCACACATGCCTACCTACCTACCTACCTGCCTGCACACATGCCTACCTGTCTCTACACACGCCTACCTGCCTGCACATATGCCCACCTGCCTACCTGTCTGAACACATGCCTACCTGTCTGCTCACATGCCTACCTGTCTGAACACATGCCTACCTGTCTGCTCACATGCCTACTTGTCTGAACACATGCCTACCTGGCTGAACACACGCCTACCTGTCTGCACACATGCCTACCTACCTACCTGTCTGCACACATGCCTACCTGTCTGCACACCTGCCTACCTGTCTGCACACATGCCTACCTGTCTGCACACATGCCTACCTACCTGTCCGCACACATGCCTACCTACCTACCTACCTGTCCACACACATGCCTACCTACCTACCTACCTGTCCACACACATGCCTACCTGTCTGCACACATGCCTACCTGTCTGCACACATGCCTACCTACCTACCTGTCTGCACACATGCCTACCTGGCTGCACACATGCCTACCTGTCTGTACTCATGCCTACCTACCTGTCTGCACACATGCCTACCTGTCTGTACACATGCCTACCTGCCTACCTGTCTGCACATATGCCTACCTACCTACCTCTCTGAACACATGCCTACCTGTCTGCTCACATGCCTACCTGTCAGCACACATGCATATTTGTCTGAACACATGCCTACCTGCCTACCTGTCTTCACACATGCCTACCTGTCTGCACACATGCCTACCTGCCTATCTGTCTGCACACATGTCTGCCTGTTTTTCTGTCTGTGTGCCTGTGTGTCTGTCTGTATGTCTGCCTGTGTGTCTGTCTGCAAGTCTGTATGTCTACCTATCCGCCTGTCTGTATGTCTGTCTGTATATGTTTGCCTTCCAGTCTGTATGTATAATTAAACTTGCCAGCCTCCAGCCTCCCTGCCTCTCTTTTTGTTCGCCTATCTAGTTTTGTCTGTTTGGCCAATCTGTTTGCCCGCTCCTGTTCGCCTATCTAGTTTTGTCTGTTTGGCCAATCTGTTTGCCCGCTCCTGTTCGCCTATCTAGTTTTGTCTGTTTGTCCGCTCTGTCTCATTGTCCAATCTGTTTGCCCGCTCTGTCTCTTTGTCCAATCTGGCTGTTTATTCGTTCTGTCTGTTTGTCCATTCTGTCTGTTTGTCCAATCTGTCTGTTTGCCCGCCCCTGTCTTTTTCTCACTCTTTGTCCCCCCCCCCCCCCCTCTCTCTCTCTCTCTCTCTCTCTCTCTCTCTCTCTCTCTCTCTCTCTCTCTCTCTCTCTCTCTCTCTCTCTCTCTCACTTTCTCCTCCTTCATCTTGCACCTCTTTTTCTTTTCCTTAAATTTTTAAAAATAAAAATGTAAACGGTCGGTGATGGAAGTTGCAGGTTGGAAGTAAGGAACAACAAAGGAGCCAGAGCCAGAGGTTCCTGATTTTATTTCTTCTTTTCTTTTGGATGGTACATACGAGAGGTCGTTGTTATTCCCTCTCGCCTTCTCTCGCTCTTCCTTATAGTGACGTCTCATAGTGACGTCTAAATCACAACACGTAACGCAACGTAAAAGATCGACTGACGTACACACACGAAAGAACACCGACAGAGCGACCCCCAAAGTACATACAACAACACATACACAATGTGCAGATGCACTCGGTTTAACCCCCCCCCCCTCCCCCTCCCTCCCCCCCCCCCCCCCCCAGCTCAATCACCACCAGCGTCCTCGCTGGTGAATTAACAGTAACATCATTCAAAGGCTACTAAGAGTTGAAATTTATCAGATCATCTCAGTAGAACCTTACCGATACTTAGCGACTACCAATGCCTTCATTGCTGGAACACACGACAGAAGATCATTCTAGAGCTAGATCTACTGAAGATCATTCTAGAGCTAGATCTACTGAAGATCATTCTAGAACTAAATCTACTAAGAGTTGAATTAACAAACAGTCGAAGTAGAAACTAGGCAGAACGACGATACACTGAGGGGATACTGAGTGATGAATTAACAAACCGTTCGAATAGAACTCAAACAAAACCACTTTAG
>JABMCL010003529.1:0-10000 GCA_018857735.1 Alviniconcha marisindica | reverse complement strand
ACAGGGTGACTCTCTGTGTTCAACAAGGGATCTCTACAACAACATAAGACAAATACTTATTTATCTGTTCCAGCACACGTAAGTCTATGTCGGACTGATTGACTAATTCTTGGTACATAACGTTCTAAGCTGAAAGATGACCGAGGAAAATGAAGATGAATGAGCCCACAAATTCCAGAGGCAGTAGGCGCAGTAAGGAAATGTATATTCTGGGTTACTCTATGCTCAAAGAGAGATTGTTTAATGCAACTAAATCCAGCTGGTCAATATGGACTATTCAAGTGTGAATATTTACATTTCATTCAGTTCCAAAGCCTCAAAAGCATCATCTGCAATCCATCAAAAAGATTAAAAACAAATACCCCTGCCCCCTCGGCTTGTGAGTCGTACCCCCCCCCCCCCCCCCCCCCCCCATGTTTTGCACTGACGCACACACACTACCCTCACCCACTCCCATTACCCCTTTCTCTATCGTGCTATCCGTCTCTGTATATATATATGTAAGTCATCCTACGTTCAGAAGTACAAGGTTTAAATACATTTCATCAATCACAAGTATATGTTTTGGTAACCCTCGTGTTACCGCAGTAGCACGTAAACGACCCCGGTCATTCTGCCAGTGGTGCAGGTGGCAGGTTACAGCTAAATACGCATACACCTTACGTATGTGGCTTTGCATGAAGTGACATGGTGCATGGTTGTATGGTGTACACAGAACGCGCCGAGATGGCAGCAGTTTTATGTGGCACCAGCCATGCCAGCGCTGTAAGTACACCACTTCGGTGGGTATTCTAAAACGCGCTATAAAAAGCTAGTCACTCATGCAGAACCACATGCGAGTGCAGTGAGTCTGCCCAAGAGCGGAGAATAGCGCTATGTAAAGGCGATCAACAGCAACATTATGAAACATGCAACTTAGAGAGAGAGAGAGAGAGAGAGAGAGAGAGAGAGAGAGAGAGAGAGAGAGAGAGAGAGAGAGAAGAAGAAGAAGAAGAAGAAGAAGAAGAAGAAGAAGAAGAATTAACTGAGAAGTTAGAAACAGATGTACTCAAGGCAGTAGGCAGAGTCTGCGATGATAAATTCTGATCTGTTCCAAACCTTAAATATTGACTATTGTTTGAATCGTAATATTCAACACCCAGTGACTCGAACTGGTCATAATTATCAGGGGAAATCACAAGTCATCAAATAATAACAGTTCAAGCCAACAGCCCAAAGCCTGAAACACAACAAATTCGATTAAAAGGTCAAAAGTACATTCAACCAAACAATCTGTCCCGGTAACAAGCACAACCGAACGCGATACACAATTTATGAGGTAAAAAGGAAAAGTGTGTATCATTATAAATTAATTGTCAATTACACATTATAATATTTAAGGCAACACTAACCCCGACATCCGAGAACATGAAGCTCCACATTAACAACAACAATAATAATGTTTAAGACAACAGTCACCCAAGGACTGAAACAGCAATAGAAACATGTCTGGGAATTTAATTGAAATATGTGCACCTTTGTGCACTATGTTAAATGGTAACATGGTAGCCAGCTTATTCTAAATGAAGTCAGATTGAACACCAGTTCTCTCCCTTCGTATATCTCATTCTAATACTCTGCTGACCTGAACAAATTCAAGACTGTAAATCAGATTACTTCCCTTTGCCTTACATTAATTCCTGCACTGTTGGAGTTTAAAATTCAAACGAGTTTTCAGTCTCCAGTCCTTAGGATGCAAACGGT
This sequence comes from Alviniconcha marisindica, assembly GCA_018857735.1. Classification (NCBI taxonomy): domain Eukaryota; kingdom Metazoa; phylum Mollusca; class Gastropoda; family Provannidae; genus Alviniconcha; species Alviniconcha marisindica. The sequence goes on along the minus strand of JABMCL010003529.1, from coordinate 8,257 downwards.
TTCATCATCATCATTCTAGTTATTGGCCCCTCATCCAATGGAGGAACATCCGAAGGCACTCATCATTTAATTTGCTGTTTTGAATTAATTCATCGTAAATCGTACTTTGTGACAGTGCAAGCAAATGCATGTGTTATGGCAGAAGTTGAGCAAAAAAACAAAAACATAACAACAACTACAACATCCAGTCAGTTTCATTTACATGTGCTTTGTATAGTCAGAATGCTCGTGTATGTGGGTGCCTCTGTGTGTGTGTGTGTGTGTGTGTGTGTGTGTGTGTGTGTGTGTGTGTGGTGTGTGTGTGTGTGTGTGTAAGTCTGTGTGCGTGTGTGCTTGTATGTGCACGCGCGCGCGTGTGTGTGCGTGCGTGCGTGTGTGTGTGTGAGTGCGTGCGTGCGTGCGTGCGTGAGTGTGTGCGTGTGCGCGCGCGCGTGTGTGTGTGTGTGCATGCGAGCGTGTGCGTGCGCATGTGAGTATGTTTTGTGTGTGTGATTTCTGCCAAAGTAAGAACATGTACGTCAAGTACATGCAATGCGTAACATCCATCATCATTTTCTGTCTAAGAGTCGGATTTCTTTCCTATCCAGATCAGTTTTGACGTGCACCGGGACATGGCCAGAAATCTGTTATCTTCTTCCCTCTTAGAGCGCATTTTCCCGCCCATTCCCACGACGACCCTCCGCTCCAGACCCGACACACCCCGAGTGTGGGACACAGTCACCTTGTTCTCCGTGGCCAACGCCACGTCACGTAATTGTTGGTAGGTAGCGTCTTTTGGCAACACCTGCACTGGAATGCCGTCCTCTTCTAATGCTCCAACAAAGGCGTCTTTCCCTTCATCGCTGCGTGGATTGGCGTACATGACCAGGACGTCACGGTATTCCAGGTCTCCATCTGAAAATGACAGAAAGCGGAAGAAAGGTTAGCAAATGCTTCGTGAAGTACACCAATTGAAACACATCCACGCCAAATGTATATAGTTAGTTTACTCCCTGCAAACGTGCACATAATCAGGAAAAAATGTTCAGTTAGGACATATAAAAACTGATTTGTTTAAGCCATGCTGTAACCTTTAGAACTAGTGAAATTAACCGAAATCGGCATGAACGTGTAAGGCTGTACAGAAGTACCATCATGCAAGGTTTGAAAGATCTCACTAATTGTGTTACAACTCCTCAAATGCGTTGAGAATATGCCTGATTTACCTCCTCCCCCCCATCCCCCGCCCACGCCCCCCAATTCCCCCCCCCCCACCCACCCCCCCGCCACACACACACCCAGCGTTGAGAATGTGCCTCATCCCTCCCCCTCCACTCCGCCCTCCCCCCCCCCCCCCCCCACACGCACACAAAGGAAAAAACACTTCTTTTTTTTTATCAATTTAAAACCAGAACCATGCATGTGTTCCAAAATTTCTTCGTAAAAACGAACTACCCAACCAACCAACCAACCAAACAAACCAAACGAAAACCAACCAGCAAACAAAACAAAACAAAACAAACAAACAACAAAACAGCAACAACAAATAAACAAACAAAAACACACACTGACAAACAAACAAACAAAAAACAAACCAAAAAATAAATAAATGATGCAACGTTCAAACAAGCAAGGTTTGTAAGATCTCACTCCTCATTGTAAGATCTCACTCCTCAATGCGCTGAGAATGTGCCTGATTTAACCCCACCCACCCACCTCCACACACCCGACGTTGAGAATGTGCCTGACCCCTGCACCCATCCAACCGCCATCACCTTACACACGTACCAAAAAAACCCCCCCAAAAAAACACATAAACAAACCGAACCATGATTCTGTTCCAAATCATTGTTGCAAAATTTCATCGTTAAAAACAAACAAAAAAACAAAACAAACCCAGATGTGTAAGAATCCCATGGAAGTATTTAAAAAGTGTCTTTGATAGCTACTGATTTCTCAGCAGGGGGGGACTTTGATCCTTGCATCCGAGTTACCCAGTCGCGAAGGGTTGAGAGAGAGAGGGTGAGGGGGGGGGAGGGGGGGGGGGGGGACTTTATGTATAACTATGATGCCAGTTTGATTTGAAGACAAAACTTCACTATAAATATCTACAGGCATGAACGGGTAAAGTTAATATAGGCATTACTGAAATCATGCAAAGTTTGAGTCGATCACAGTTATAGTAGGTTCTCCTCCTCTGAGTATCTACAATTGCCAAAGATCGATTCTCTTTTAAGCCTGGTTTCTCTCTGAAGTTATCTACCTTCGGGGCGGACTGGCATTAAACTGTCAATAAGGAAGCACTCGACCGTATGCACAGAGTGACCGTATGACTGCGTGACGAACCAACACCACATTGATTTTGACTCACCTTTCTCAACAACACCAAACTCCTTCAGCTTAGCGGCAATGTCTCTTCCGCAGCGTTTGCAGCCCTGCGGTGTACCGTTACTGTATCCGCGCTCTTCGTAGTGCTCCATGAATGTGGTTTCCGGTCCACCAGTTGCCGCAAGGGTGGTGTCGGGTTTGTAGGACAGAATTCGGCTCTCTTTAAAGCGTGATGACCTTGACACCTCTTTCGTCACCTTTGGCGGCGTCCTCAGTGGAGAGTCCAACTGCTTTTCATCCTGTCCGGATGGTGGTTGGTCCAATTTCTCCACACCAGCACACCAGAGTGACAGCTCATCGACCTTAGTTTCCAGCTTGTTGCAGAAGTCGCGAAGACTGAAGTTGTCGAAGCTGTCGACTTCGCTGCACAATAGGAAAGATGAGTAAGACAATTCTGACCCGTCTTTGTGTGCGTTACATGAACGTACCAACGTATGGTCAAAACTTTCTAACTAAAGAACAAAATAAATAATAATGGGAATTTGTAAAGCGCCCACCCAGCGGCTCAAAGCGCTGAACAAGCATAGTATAATACACATCGAGATGGAAAATGTTATTAAAATACAAAACAAAAACACACATAATGTAGACATCGACAAAGGTTCAAGCATAACTATGCAAAAGATGCACACACACACACACACACACACACACACACACACACACACACACACACACACACACACACACACACACACACACACACACACACACACACACTCACTGTACAGAGTGATAGGGGTGAAGGACAATGACTTATCTGAAATATTCTGAAAAATGTAGATATATGTACAAGATAAGAATACAGGGCCCAACAAGAAATTGAAGATTTATTGACATAGATCCTAGACTATATGAACGCTTTATTTCCTCTGTCTGTTTGTTTATCTGTGTGTGCCTCTCTGTCTCTTTCTCTCTCCCCCTCCCTTTCTCTCTACCTCCCTTCTTACTCTCTATCCCTCTCTCTCTTTCTCCTCACTCTCTGTCATCCCAGCTTCGCCCACCTCCCCCCCCCCCCCCCCCCGCCCATCTCCCCCCCCTGCTCACCATCTATTAAATAATATATCTCTGTCTATTTCATATCTCTCTCTATATATATATGAATCTCATCTCCTACAGCAACTCCACTGGCTCCCAATTTCTGAACGAATAAAATACAAAACTGCTTGCATGTGTTACAACGCAAACACAGGTTCCGCTCCTTCTTATCTTTCTGAGCAGCTACACCTTTACAGTCCTTCCCGCTCTCTCCGCTCTTCGTCAGACACACGCATGCTCAAACTCCAACGCTTCAACCGCAAAACGGCCCATGGCTTTCGCACTTTCTCACACTTTGGCCCCCACATCTGGAACAATCTCCCCCCAGACATCAGGCACTCTGCTACTCTCTCTTCCTTCAAAAGCCAACTCAAGACATTTCTCTTCTCAGAATATTTCAGTTAAACCACATTGTCCTTCACTCCTATCAGTCTGTACAGTGTGTGTGTGTGTGTGTGTGTGTGTGTGTGTGTGTGTGTGTGTGTGTGTGTGTGTGTGTGTGTGTGTGTTGTGTGTGTGTGTGTGTGTGTGTTGTGTGTGTGTGTGTGTGTGTGTGTGTGTGTTGTTGTGTGTGTGTGTGTGTGTGTGTGTGTGTGTGTGTGTGTGTGTGTGTGTGTGTGTGTTTATGCATCTTTTGCATAGTTATGCTTGAACGTTGTCGATATCTATTTTTCTTTTTTTCTTTTCTTTTTTGTTTATTTTTTTGAGAACATTTTCCGTCATGATGTACATTATGTGTGTATGCTTGTTCGGCGCTTTGAGTCGCAGGGTAGGCGCTTTACAAATTTCCATTATTATTGTTATATATAATATGTAACCGAGTGCATTGTGTGTGTCCAGGGCCATGACCCGTTGACCTTTTCTTTCCTGTTGTCCTTTTTCTTTATTGATTGGGCGGGAGTTTTATGGCCCCAATTATCTAAAGTGTTAAAACTTGTGCGCCGGGCCCGCCGCGTCCTTCATGGTTCAGGAGCTGTGTGAGAGTCGAGGTGGACGTCCTGGACTGTCCGTCCTAACGAGCCTTCTGGTTTCCGTGGACGTAAAGATTTATTGCACCGTGCTTCGGCATTGGTCACAACTTGTCCCTAATATGTCAACTGACATCTGAGGACATAAAGCATCACTTCATCATCATCATCACCGCCGCGTCCTCTTTCCCCCAGTGTCCCTGCAGTAGCAGGTCGTCAGTTAGTGTGAGCTGCTACGAATCCATCTGATTCAGGGGAGAGCCTGTAAGTAGTTATTTTTTATGGCTTGTTATTCTGTTGTTTCGTATTGATGTAAATGATGTATGTTACCATGTTCACAGCGTGCCTTGATTTTGGTTCAAACACGTGGAAAATTTCGGATTGATTGCCATACATTGTGTTCAAATTTTAAGCCTTTATGCCACATGGTGACCAGTGTTTCCAACATGTATGCAGCTAATCCTGGTTAGCTGATATGTAGCTAATAAGTTATGCTGCCATTATTGGCTGTTCAGTCTGACTGATGCTTTGCTGATGCAAAGTTATCCCTCTAAAGTATGGTTCCGCCTTGTGTGGCCGTGCAGGTGCGGTGGCGGGCTGCGCGCGAGGTGCCCATCGTAGTTTTCGTTGTTAGGAGTTTCTGTACCGGCTGTGTGTCTCGTTTATCCGTCTTGTCAGTAGAAGGCCTTGTAGTTGTTGTCACCTAGAGCGACGTGTAGATAACTCGGTGTGTAGTTGTCACGGTTGTTATACACACATATACCCACATTGGGCGATGTGGCCTTATAGAAAAGTGACGTACTGTATGTACATTGTGCTTGAGTTTTATATTTAGTGGAGAAGAAGCAGGTATTTCCATGGGTTGACAGTGTATGAGGCAGTTACGTTTTCTTTGTGGAGTTCCCAGGTCGCCACAGTTACTTACCCCGCTTTTTCTTTCCATCTTCTTCTCTCTTTCTCTGATCATTCCGGGCATCGAAGAAGGGACAGGAGACCAATGTGAGACAGTGAGAAACTGTACCTGACGTCCGGTCCCCGCCTTGCCCATCTTTTCTCAATCCACTTTCTTGGCCCTTCCCCCATCCTTCTGTCCCTCTGGGACATGCAGATTCGAAGTGGCAGATAGCCGAACAGGCTCAGCAGACGTCCTCGCCTTGCCCATCTTTTCTCTCCACCCAGTTAGAAAACCGCTCTTTGTTTTTCACAAGTATTTTTGCTGAGGCCTAGTCACGGGAAAGCATACGAACACCACTGCAACCAAACACAAGCTAGTCACAGTTAATAACTGGATTTTAATGTCCTTGGGCTTCAGAGCTATGGGGCTATGTGAAAGTCGAGGTGGCCGTCCCGGCTGGGTTCGCTGTCCCTAATTGTCCTTAATACGGTCTCTGTGGGCGTAAGGCGGCAACACTAAAGTGAACCGCTAAACTGGGGCTCGGCAGAGCTCAGGAGCTGTGTGAAAGTCGAGGTGGCCGTCTTGGGCTCCCCGTCCCTAATAAAACCTTGTGGTTTCTGTGGAATGACAGAACTAGTTATGGTGAATAATCAAAAAGGACGCGCAAAAAACCACAGTACCCCAATTTCAATAAAATCACAGCACCTGAAAAGCCGCGCCGCAGTGATCTGCTCGAGACGGAGAATAGAGCCGCTATATGTACAAGCGCCCATCATCATCACCATCAGTAACCACCGTTACAGTCGTGACGGTGGCTACAGAGGAGAGACTGAACATGACTCAGTGTCGCCGACAACGCCGACACTAGCAGCACCAGATTGACGCAGAGGGGCCGCAGCAGCAGCCCCACCTACACGACTTGACTTCCATCACCACCACTGCCCAAACAACAACAACAACACCAGAAGCAACAACAGGGCCTGCAGTGAAGTGGAGGCTGGGGGATTACGAGAAAGGGCCCAAACCCCCTCTTCCGTCACTGACTACCCAGAGATTTCTTACCCCGTCGTCTCCATCCATCCAGTCTGGGAGCATCGCGCCACCGTCACATACAGCTGCAGCGTCATTGCGGCGTCAGTTCGTGTACACGCCTCGGGTCCGAGACACAAATACTGCCAGTGCTACACACAGTGAACAGACAAACAACACAGCGACCCATCGTGCAGCTAGTGACAGGCGATCAGAGTGCAGCACGTGCAAGCAGTCTCAACAGCCAGCACTAGTCGACCAATCGGAGACTCGCCAAGTGACCTCGGCCCCCCTCCCCTCGAGTTGACCAGTAGGCCTGGTTGAGGCAGAAAACAACACGTGCACGGTCACATTCAATTCGGACAGCGAAGCCCGAGAGGAAGTTGTAGTGACTGGAGACACGTGTTCACCCGTGAGGATTCGGGTTCAACCCCTGTCAGTGGAAGGAGATACTGATGAACATGAATTTTGACTATGCCGTCAGTGACCACTGACTATGCTTTCATACAGTGGTCCTGTCGGTATAACCACACGGACAGTGACTGAAACACTTGAGGACGCTGTGGACTGACACTGTGGCAAGTGTGGAGACCAAGGCGACAGAGACAGAAGCGGACTGACACTGTGGCAAGTGTGGAGACCAACGCGACAGAGACAGAAGGTGAAACAAGACCTCGTCGGGACCTTTCTTTTCAAGAGGCCGGCCCGCCGGAGGTGAGTACACAGCTAATCGGAAAGAAACAATCATGAACAGAATGTGGAATGCTCTACGCACCCGTTTCCCCCACATAAGCTCCATTGTTCGATTTGAACACGCTTAGGCTAAGATAGGCCCTTTTCAGCGCCTACGCGCTGTTTTCGCCGCGCAGTGTTTGTAGAATACTCATGATTATTTTCTGTCGCTGTAAACGTTTTCAGGTTTTAGCAAATAACAATTAAAACAAGGCTAGCCATTTATTTTTTGGGGGAAAGGGGGGTTTTTGGTTCGCGGTTTCCCCACTAGATGGATGAGAATGTTGCGTCGGTGGTGCCGCGTCGTGGTGTGTGTGTGTGTGTGTGTGTGTGTGTGTGGTGTGTGTGTGTGTGTTGTTGCACTGGATAGTACGGAATGAACGATACGGGACATGCCTCCAAATGCTTGATTTTTGTTTTTTATCCCGCCCCACCATATCCCCACCCCCTCCCCCCTTATCTGTCTTCATACACAAAAAAAAAAAAGAAAAGAAAAAGAAAAGAAAAAAGGGCCTCGAATTCGCTGTTTCATGTGAGCCCGGGTGCCAAACGAAGAAGCGCACGGTGAGTGAAACTCAACGGTGCAGTGTCACGAAGCCATACTTTTACCGCGCGCGCGAACTGTGAACCGAGTTCACGGAGTCAGTTCACAACTCACTGACACAAAATTGCAGACTAAATGGTAGAGATTGTCAAGCCTAGCGTTTTTGGTTTGTAAAGTATCAGAAAAATAAATATGCCCAAGTGGAAAACCGAGCAGTTTATGAGGAGTGGGCCAACTCTGTAGGCACTGGGGCTGGACAAGCTTCACGGGGGCCGCACCAAATTCGCACTTTTCCTGCGTTGCTGTCCGTCGGCAAATGTGGAGAACAAATACTCCAGGATGGAAGGTACGCACGTAGCTGCGGTAACTGAATATCCACTTTTCCCCTCTCAGTTCTTTTTCCCCCCCTTTTGGTTTGTGTGTGTGTGTGTTGTGTGTGTGTGTGTGTGTGTGGTGTGTGTGTGTGGGGTTATGTGTGTGTGTTGTGTGTGTGTGGTTTTGAGAAAAGAGAGAGAGAGAGGAAGGGAAAAAGAGAGGGAAGGGGTGAGGGTTTAGTGGGTTTTAGTGGTTTTTTGGTGGTGGTGGGTTTTTTGGGGGGTGTGTTGGGGGTGTGTGTGTGTGTGTGTGTGTGTGTGTGTGTGTGTTTTATTACAAGTACCTTTCATTTGGTATGGATCCAGCTTT
>JABMCL010001531.1:10000-24464 GCA_018857735.1 Alviniconcha marisindica | reverse complement strand
GAACAAGGATTGATATTTTTAAAAAAGAGTTTCTCCTTTTCAGGCTCCTTAGCGTGGAATAGTTTAGCTCATCATCTCAGATATCCCATGGAATTAAAAACGTTCAAAGGAAAGCATTTCAGGCACTCGCTAAGCCACCTTGAATACTTCTTTATACTTCTTGTTCTTTCTTTTCTTTTCTTTTCTCGCTTGTCAGACAGCTTGACACAAAATGTATAGAATGTTGTTATTGTTCTCCCTTCCTTGCTCTTCTTGTAAAGTTTTAGATTTTTATTTTATTTTATTTTTTTGTATTTTCACGAAATGTTTACTTTTTCTTTTCCTCGTGTCATAATTTTTTATATATTTTTTTTTCAAATTTAATGTTTGCATATTTATGATTTTTGGTATGTGTGATGGGATTTGATTTTGGTTAGGAGTGTATAATGCGCCATCGCTTAGCTTCCAATCCTGCTAGATGTGATCTTGTTTTAGACGTAGATAGTGAGATAGACATTATTCTGTCGCTTTCCATTATTCGTTAATATGTTTTTGTAATTCTCTCTTCTCTCTCTCTCTCTCTCTCTCTCTCTCTCCTCTCTCTCTCCCTCTCCTAAAAATTGTTTTGAATTGGTCTTATTTTACTTATTATTGCTCTGTTCGTATGATGTGATGTTTTGACAGAAATTAGTTGTTTTGTATTTAAGTCGTTTTTTTCTCTAGCGTATTTCAGTGAATTCTTGTTTGATGTATTGAGTGTTGCTGTATTTGTCATCAGGGACAGATTTGTAAAAACGGCACACGTGCTTAAATCTTTATCCCTGTTAAAAAGTATTATCTTCTCTCTCTCTCTCTCTCTCTCTCTCTCCTCTCTCTCTCTCTCTCTCTCTCTCTCTCTCTCTCTCTATATATATATATATATATATATATATACACAAAATACAGGCATTTATACACACGCATGAACGCACATACGCACACAAACACATACGCGCACGCACACACCTTAGTCCAAAAGTCAAACCTAAGCAAAACACAACAACCACTCACACAGCACCAAAACCTTAAAATCCTTGGTCTCTGTCAGCCGATCACGACCGTTGCCCAGGTCACCAGAGGTCACCGTAAGGCTGTATAGTCCGTTGTCAACCACGTGATCCGTACTGACAATGTCGAGGACGGAGGTTGTTCCGAGGTCAAGGCCACTGTCAGCCTGTTTCCGCCACCTGAATGTTTCCGGTTCCGGGTTGCTGTCGGCAGTGGAGTTGATGTGAACACGTCGTCCCTCAGTGACTACACACTGGGTCTTGTCCGCTGATAGCTGGCAGTCGTTGGTGTTGTGAACACCGCTCACACCGATTACTGGTGGGTCTGGTACAGCACCAAAAGCACACATATCGTATTCAATATTGATATAGGGACTATATATAGACTATAGCACACTAGTTGTAAGATGAGAAAGAAGAAAAAGAAAAAGAACCAGATTTTTTACCGCCTGACTGCCGATTCTTTTGTTAAAAAAAATTACACAAAAAAACCCAAAAAAAAAAATACTAACATAAAAGATTTGACCCAAAACACACACACACAAAACAAACACACACACACAAAACACACACACCCCACACACACACACACACACACACACACACACACAAACACACCACCACGCACGCACGCACGCACCCCCACGCACCACGCACGCACTCACGCCGCACATAAAAACCCCCACCACCACACACGCAACACACACACACCCCCAACCACACACACACACACACACACACACACAAAAACACACACACACACACCCCAAAACACCCCACACACACACACACCCCACACACACAAACACACACACACACACGAGGTATGCGCAGACTACTTATATTTCGCTTGACTGAAAAGATCTGTGCTGATACCATCTTGAGATGAACTGAAATGAAGTGAGCTGAACTGAAATGAAGTGGACTGAACTAAAATGAAGTGAACTGAACTGAACGTCTGCAGGAGACTCGTTGACCATGATAATCCACTGTCAGTAACCGGCGTCACTGTTATGCACGACAACAGCGATGACAAAAACAACCATCAGCTCACACCAGTATTAAATTATGGAGAGCCAAAGAGCCAGGTGTGTCCACTCACAGAACACGTTCAGGATCCAGCTGACCTCTCGTGTCTGACCCTTGACCTGTGTGAAGGTGTTGCTTGCCCGGCACGTCACGTTCCTGCGGTTGTCTCCCCTGCCCACAGAGGGAAACAGCAGGGTGGCCGGGGCTCCGCCAGGGGTCTCTGTCTGACCGCCGCCATGACCGGACCAGGTGAGAGAGGCGGCGGGGTTCCCACGTGACGGCTGTGTGTCACAGGTCATCTCCACCCTGTCCCCCGCCAGGTAAGGGTAGGCCAGGCCGTCCGTTCGGCTGATGACGGGTGTGGAGGGGGGGTCTGTACAATGCGGAATAAGCAATCATAAACACCTTATGAAAGGAACTGCACAGCTTCCTGGGCTGCGCTGTCGATTCAACATGAACGGAAACAGTCGTGTTTTTTAACCACTAAACCGACAAAGCCCTGCAATGCCACAACAATGAAATAAAAAAGAAAAAGAACAACTTGACTACCCCTAAAACCGAAAACCCTTTACACCCAAAGGGGTCGCAGTTTTACCCCCGCTCAAACTAACATTTCATGCCCTAGACAGAGATGAGACGAGAGACAGTAACAGAGGGGGGGGGATGGGGAGGGGGGGGGGGGGGGGGGGGGGTCACAGCGAAAAAAATTTTCACATGGCAACCCGTACTATACTAAACACGATGGTTCCTTTCCGTAATCGATCACCCGGTTTAACAATATGCAAGTAGAATTACTAAAACAGATTTTATTTGAGCAAACGGTTTTCATTATGATTTGGTCATTTCGATGTTTGTAGAGAAACAAAAATCAAACGAAAACAAAAACAAACCAGCAAACAAAAAAGAAAACAAACAAACAATAACAAAAAGCATCAACAAGGAGGACAAAAAGAAACAAAGCGTGACCTGTCTATTTTATAACTGTAATAATTATAGTCTGTATTTGTAGAAAACGAACAACTCACAGTAGACAGTGAAGGTGGTGGAGTCACTCAGTGTGTAAAATGACGTCACTTTCCACACAGCTGTACAGGAACACGTGATGCCGTCATCATCATTTGTCAACGTCATCTGTAAGCTGCTGCTGACGGAGTCTGACCCTGTGACGTCATTGGGATTGTCAGGATGACGGGAAGAGCAGGACAAGGACACGGAGGTCACGAGCGGTTTGCCCCCAGTGACCTCACAGGTCAAGGTGAGGTCATCCGTGGAGTACAGTGGGTGAGACGAAGGGCTTCGTGTGATGACTGGGGCCTGTGGCGGGGGGTCAAAATTAAATTAACGTTGATGACGGGGCCCGGGGAAAAATTTAAATTAAGTGTGATACTGGGGGGGGAAAAAAAACGTGTGATACGGGGGCCTGTGGAAAATCAAATTAACGGTAATGAGGGGGCCTGGGGAAAAATCAAATTAAGTGTAATGACGGGGCCTGTGAAAATCAAATTAACGTGTTTTTTTGAGGGGTTGGGGAAAAATCAAAATTTTTTATTTGGGGGGTTGGGGAAAAATAAATTTACGGTTTTCCTCCTTGTGGGGTTTTTGGGGGAACTCCAAGTTAAAGGTGACGGTACGGGTAGGAATCCAATTTTAAAAGAAAAAAATGTTCATTTTGGTGTGGGTGTGTATATTCTTTCTTTTTATTTACATTTTTTTTAAATATTCTAATTAGGCGAGTGAAACTGCATAAATATCACTTAGTTTTACTGATTTGTTTTTATTAAGCATTTGTCAAAGGCAGACAACCGAATTTCCTTTTTTAAGGATTAGTCAAGTATAATTGCATTGTACTGTATTGTGTTTGATGGAACTGTCATAACGTTCCATTATGCGACAAGAACATGGCAGAATCATTGTTTCCCGCTCTGTTTTGTGTTGCGTGCGTGCGGGGGTTTTGTGTGTGTGTGTGGTTTTGTTTGTTGGTTTGTGTTGTGTGTGTGTGTGTGTGTTGTTTTTTTTATAGGTTTGTTTTGGTTGGGGGGTTTGTTTTGTGTGTGGTTTTGGTGTGGGTTGTGTTTTTGTGTTGTGGGGGTGTGTGTGTGGTTTTGTGTGGTGGTTTTGTGTGGGGAAACTGTTTTTTGGTCCCAAATGGGGGTACTGCCGTTTGTTAAAGTTAATACATGCCTGCTTTATGTGAGGGCAACACATGAAGGACGGTTTGGGCAACGTGGTTTGCCAACGGTCCGTATTCTGTTTCTGTCACTTGTCGGAAGTTAAGATTTTTACGATCTCTAGACAGATTCGTCGTGTTTATTGTACAGCATTGCCATACAATCTTTTGCCTTTATTGCCCAATCCGCATATTGTAGATATTGTGCTTGACAGTGACGGTAAGAATACCTGTCATCCCGTCTGCCAATATCGAGGTGGACACTACACGTGGAGGGGGCCGTTGAGTAACATGTATGGTGTAAGGATGTAGCGGCCGGCAGCCATTTAATATCTCAAAAGGAGTTATTAAAATAATATTTTGAGCGGCCGCTGCAAACATAAAATCCACTTGGCAAACGCCTGACACTATCAAACCTCCCACAGCAGTCATTAGATTCACTGAACATTTAGCTGACGTCATCTGACTTGCAACTGACTTGCAACGGATATCACCAGGCAGAATGATCCTACCACAATGGTCATCCTCAGACTGACTAAATATTCAGGTGATGTCATCTACCCTACCACAGGTATCACCACGCAGAATGAACCTATCACAATTGTTATCCTCAGATTGACTCAAAACTCAGCTGACGTCATCTACCCTACCACAGATATCATCAAACTGAATATCTGACAGACGTCATCTCACCTACTGCATAACATGGGTGGCGAGAATAGCTTAGTGGTAGAGCGCCGGACTCGTGATCGAAAGGTCGCGAGTTCGAGTCCCGGAAGGAGTGGTGGGAGAAATTTCTTCTCCCTTATCATGTTTTTGCGCTGACGCTTATTTCGGTATCCGTTCCATCCCCGTGTTACCCCAGTAGCACGTTACAGATCCCCGTCATACTGCCAAAAGTACAGGTGGACAGTTTACAGGTAAACACACACGCACCCTAGGTATGTGACCCTGTAATCTGGTGCTCCATTGTATGGTGTACACCGATCGTGAGCCGGGATGGCAGCAGTTCCACGTAGCACCAGCCATGTAACAACCACACAGCGCTCTAAGTACACCACTTCCGTGGATATTCAAAAAACGCACTGTGTAAACTGACAATTTCGGAGTCACGTGCGACTGTTTAGATAAGAGGCAGCGAGTCTGCTCGAGAGCAGTGAACAGCGCTGTATAAAACAACCTGTCTAAATCACAAGATTTATCATTTGGCAGACACCACCTATAGCCGTCATCAGACTCACTGACTGACGTCATCTAACCGGGCTACCACAATGTTCATCTGACTGACTGAGTGACAGACAGACTGACTGACGTCATCTAACCTACCAGTGTTCATCAGACTGACTGAACATAAAAGACACTGCTGTCGTCTTCAGTTGACTCAGTCCGGTCTGTCCCTATTTGTAGGCTGTACAGTCAAAGATATTAGGCCTATATGGAAATCCCAGTCCATCTTTCGGCCTACTGGGAAAACAAGTGAACTGCGCCGCCAATTTATTTTTCAGGCAGAAAAATCACTTAGACCACAGAGGGTGTCGTCAGAAAGGATTCGTCATAATTATTCCCTTCCCTCCTTGATTTTTCTTTCTTTCTTCGCTTGAAGCAGACACTACAAAGCTTTCTTCGCGCGATCAACCATACATTTACAAAGACTAATTTTAGATGCGTCTTTGCTGTGACCCATGGAACCAGTTACACAGGGCGATAACTCTCCGTGCCCGTCTCGTATGAGTGTGGATTAGCTGTGCTATCTTGGTATAAAATAGCTTTTCTACAATAGCTCTCTGGAAACAAACACATGACCTCTCTTCTGGATACCTATCAGATAGATCTCCGACTGTGTTGCTGTTTTTGTCTGCGTCTTCATCTTGTTCATGCAGAATGTATGAGTTTACGTGCTGTGCTTTAAAGACTGCAGCGAAAAGCACTGCTGTAGACTACTGTGAGACAGGCTAACGATCGCCATGTGTGCTGGGAGGGCCAGTTCAACTTGCTATTTCATCGTCACGCGGCACCCAACCGTGACCGTTCAGTGCAACTGGTGCCGCTATTTGAGCTGTTCAAGGTTGAATTCCTCGACACCTTTTCTGATTTATAGCACATTTCCTCACATCTTTATAAACTCAGAGCAGACATAAACCCGCAATAGAGATAACGTTCCGTCTCGTTTATTTTTACTAGATATATACAGTGTCTATAGGTTTGTCGTCGTCTTAACAACTTCTATAAAAACTATTATGCTGTTTGGATATCCAGTTCTGTGTTTGACTCAGTGTATTCATTTACGCCCGCCAAAACGAGTACACTAAGTCAAACACAAAATGTTCTAAAGTTAGGTCAGCCATAAAAGTCGCGACGACTCACAGTTCAAGTTGAGTTGATAGGTGTGGCTACGCTGCTGGTTGTTGTTGTAACTGTTTGGGCACTGTACACGTCACCTCCATGCCGTCATCACCAGGTGGGCGTGGCCGAAACGTGCACGTGCTTCCCGTGTTGCCTTGACAACGACCTGTCCAGCTGTAGGTCAGCAGGTCACCGGTAGGGTTGACGTCATTGGCATTGAGGTCAAGGTCAGTTGTTTAGACCCTGTGCTGTCCGTGTCAAAGGTCGTGCTCTGGGGTATTGTGACACTGGCCGGTCCCCCTGGAATGTTTAACAAAGCGAGAAGGCATTCGTAGAACAATAGACATAGGTTACATATCATTTTGCCGCCCAGACAGAATCCCCACCCCCCACTCCTGCACACACACACACACACCCACACACACACACGTCTAATAACACCCTCTCCAGAATACAGCGCTCCAAAATGTCCCTCTCTCCGTGGCAAAGCAATCACTAATCCTCCTCCCAGTCCCGGAAATCCCTTTCTCCCGAATACATCCCCCTCGCCCCTCCCGCGCCCCAACTCTGTTTCCGTGCTTTGCACGGTTTAAAAAAGTTAAGCGCTCACTTCGACATTTCGCACCTTTCTAGGTAATGCAGTTTTTGTTCTCACTTACAATGCCGTTTAAGAATAGACGCTCGTATTTAAGAATCACTTAAGAATGATAATAATACTTGTTGAAGATGTCTCTTTTAATGACATTAATTTCGTCATTCTTATTAAAAGTTCCTCGCTGAGTTCTAACCCTCGCCTTCCGTGGTACCTTCATACAAGCTGTGGATCTGACCACCATGCAGCACTGCGGTCACTGGTGGAGTACACGATAACTTGGATCCCATATAAGCGTTCTGCAAATTGCCTCATTTGATTGCATCTAAGATCTCTCGTCATGAATGAAATTGCGGCTTTTCTCTTCTTTTCTTATTAGGTAAAAAAATTATTATCATCGTTTGGGTAGTTATTTTGTTCGCTGTTTTGTGTGTACCCGATTATAATATCGTACCATGTTAAGTATGTTATTTAATATGTATTGTTATAATTATGATTTCTGGTGTACTCTATGTAGTAGATTTAATTGACATTATTATGTGAGGTCGCGCAGCAGCGAGTGGAGCTATAGAATATGTATTATTTTTGTCACCCCCACCTCCCCCCACAAGAGTTTTCCCTGGATCCACCAGTCTTTCGTTTTATTCCTACGCATTTGCTTGTGGGCCAAACGTAGCGACTGCTCTCTGGGATGTTTGTTCGAAATATCATTCAAAACGTTGTAACTGACTGAATCTGCTCAAGTGACTAGCAACTCGGAATCCTCTATTATCATGGCAAACTCAAGTAGTGTTCCTACTGACTAGCCTTTCGTGTAGCACTATATCGGTTTTTAAGCAGTTATTTTTCGTCCTTTAACTTAGGAAATCGCGTCTCTGTAATGTTGGCTTTGCTCTGCTCCATGCGGACAGTAGTAACAAGGTCAGTCAAAGAGAGAGCAGCACGAGCAACTCACAGGCCACAGGGACGTTGTGAACGTCAGAGGTTTTGTCCTGTATCCAGTCCACAGCACACGAGAACTGCGTCCTGCTGTTGCCATGGTCACCCCTGTTCACTGTCTGGGCAGGGAGGGTCAATGACAAAGAGCCGTCGTCACTTCCTGGCGCTACCACTGAACTGCCGCGGAACCCCTGTAGCTTGCCGGCCGGTTGCCCCAGGTTACTCGTGCTGCACGTGCAGCTGACAGTGGAGCCATCGGGGACCCAGGAAGACGGCGTGCACGTGATGCTGGGTTTGGTCGGCGGGTCTGCACATTATAGTAACCAGTCTAGGATTGCCGTTTATCAGACGCAATCAATCAGCTCACACCGAACAATGTCCACACATAGTGGTCATTCGTTAAGCTTAAAGACCCATTCAACAACACACAGATTTTTTTGGCTATGTCAACAATAACTCACCAACCGTCACGGGGCCAAACACCTTGTGCACATTTCCAGGAACGATAACTGCCTTGTAGTAGTAATCTCCCTTGGCGGGCGACAGCGCCACGTTGCTGAAGTCACATGACCCCGTCCTGTAGTCCGGGTCTTGGTGGGGTTGTGGTGTGTACGGTGTGGGCTGTGTGACGGGGTCGTCTGAGAGCTCTGCACACACACACACACACACACACACACACACACACACACACACACACACACACACACACACACACACACACACACACACACACACACACACACACACACACACACACACACACACACACACACACACACACACAAACACACACACACACACAACACACACACACACGCACGCACGCACGCGCGCACGCCTCACACCAACACACACACACACACACACACACACACACACACACACACACACACACACACACACAACCGCAAACAAACAATCGCATATAGACACCAAAAAGAACTGAGCTTTTATCAAGGACTAAACTCAAATGAGAAGGCTGCGACGTCCACCGACCCTGCCCCTTCCCCGTTGTGTATGGACCGGTGGCCTTTACAATGAAGACGTGTCAGTGTCTCTCTTTCACAACAAAACTACCAAACGTGTGAGCCAGTAAAGAACTAACAGGAGTAACGGCTGGCGGAATAAATAATTTGTTAAGTGCATCAGTTGGACCTGTTCACCACAATGTTATGAATTTTGTCTAGAGCAATAAATAATCAAAGTGCTTTTTTTACATGCGTTTTGTTTTGTTTTGTTATTTCTCTGTGTGTGCCTATGTCTGTCTGTCTGTCTGTCTGTTTCTGTCTCTGTCTGTCTGTCTGTCTGGTTGTCTAGCTCTCTCTCTCTCTCTCTCTCTCTCTCTCTCTCTCTCTCTCTCTCTCTCTCTCTCTCTCTCTCTCTCTCTCTCTATAATAACAATGCCATACCTGTGAGCCAGTAAAGAACTGACCGGCGTAACGGCTGGCGAAGAAATACACCTTGCTGATGGAAAAGAAACTACATCTCTCTCTCTCTCTCTCTCTCTCTCTCTCTCTCTCCTCTCTCTCTCTCTCTCTCTCTCTCTCTCTCTAACACCAACCCTACCATACCTGTGAGCCGGTAAAGAAGTGACAGGAGTAACGGCTGGCGGAGGAATACACCTTGCTGATGGAACAGGAACCGCCCACTGTCCACCGGTTGGTCTGCACACTGCAACTCGCCTCTGCTGGGTCTGGTGGTGGGGACAACGATCTTTATTATATGCGTGTGTGTGTGTGTGTGTGTGTGTGCGTGCGTGCGTGCGTGCGTGCGTGCGTGCGTGTGTGTGTGTGTGTGTGCGTGCGTGTGTGTGTGTGTGTGTGTGTGTGTGTGTGTGTGTGTGTGTGTGTGTCTGTGTGTGCGTATGTGTGTTCATTCCGAATTTCTAACTATGCGTATAAACATCTTTTGAAAAACATCTTTTGTAAGCATCTTGGTTATCGGCAGATATTAAAAATAACGAAATTTCAATCAATGGGTATCATCCACCGGTACGTAAAGGTCGATCTGACGATCCGCACGGAGGAGGGGCAATTTATGTTAAGAACAGTCTCATTTTTAAAGAGAGGCATGACTTGTCTATTCCCCAACTAGAAGCAGTCTGGATAGAGACGAAGATTGGCCAAGACAAGTTGCTAATAGGATCCTTTGATAGACCTCCAAACTCAAAATCTGACGACCAGTCTATTAAAATCGTGTCCAGCACTCCACATAAATTCATAGTGCTTGGGGATTTCAACACAAACCTTTTAAGTAACCGTCTCCTCAGCTGCTAGATGTTATCAACTTCAATAGCCTACAGCAAGTAGTAACTCATCCCACACGAATTACCGAAACGTCAGCCACATTGATAGATCTTGTACTCACCTCTTGTACCGACATAATTAGTTATGTTGACGTTCTTCCACTAATCTGCAGTGACAATTCAGTGCCGTGCATAAATTTAATTCATAAAATAGCACATAGCCCTTCATTCAAACGTACTATTTATGATTATGGAAACCTCGACGTTGAAAAACTATCTAACGAGCTCTCTAATGTTAAGTGGATGGACATTGTATCTCTACATAATATAGGAGAGGCTGCACAACTCTTTTCTGACACTTTACATAATACGGCAAAAACATGTATGCCTGTAAAAACAATTAGTTTTCCCGGCAGTGCGACAAACCATGGATAACTGGAGAAATTAAACAAATGATAAGAAACAAAAATAAACTCCGCAAAATAGCTAAAATATTTAATACCGACCATTCGTGGAAAAACTTTAGACAAATTAGGAACGACCTAACCTACGCCATAAGGAAAAGGATATTAGATTATTTACAGGATTTAGACAATCGTGCGTCTTCCAGCGCGACATTCGGTACCAAAAACTGGTGGAAACTAGTAAAGTCTTTCATGAGCAACAAGGGATCTGATCCAGACGTAATACCACCATTAGAAAAAGATGGAGTTACTTATTATACCAACAAAGAGTAGGCGACTATACTTAACCAATTCGTCATCAACCAATCAACTATTGAAGACAACGATGATGTTCCAGATGTACCAGAACTATTAACGAGTATAAATCAAATAAATTTGAGTGTAGAAGAACTAAAAACTACTCTTACAAAATTAAGCACAGCAACGGTGACAGGCCCTGATCAAATACATAATATAATTAAAAAAAGATAGCGTTGGAATCATATCCGAACCATTAACTTTTCTCTTCAATCGATCACTTAATGAAGGAATTTTTCCCACAGTCTGGAAAACAGCACACGTTACACCAATTCATAAAAAGGTAACAAAGAACAGTATACTAACTACCGTCCTATATCTTTGCTAAGTTGCGTAGGAAAAACTCTAGAAAAACGTGTTCATCGCCATGTGTCTAATTACTTAAACGCAAACCAAATAATAACACCGTCACAATCAGGATTTACTCCAAAAGATTCAACCGTGTACCAGTTACTAAGTATATACGATGACGTTTGTAGGTCATTTGACAGTGAAATAACTACTAAAGCAATTTTCTTTGACATATCTAAAGCGTTCGATAAAGTATGGCACCGTGGCTTACTACGGAAATTGCAAGCTATTGGAATTCGAGGTACTTTACTTCATTGGTTCGAAAACTATTTGGCCGAACGTAAACAGGCTGTGGTACTTCACGGTAGCAGATCTGATTACTTAACTGTACCTGCAGGTGTCCCACAGGGCTCAGTGCTAGGACCTCTTCTTTTCCTTATCTACATAAATGACATTGTTGAAGACATCGAATCAGTTATTAAGCTTCTCGCAGATGACACTAGTATGTATTTTTGCTTAGAAAATCCACACACATGAGCTGAAATTTTAAACAATGATCTTGAAAAAATAATGCAATGGGCAAATAAATGAAAAACTGAGTTTAACGAAAGGAAGACAGAACTGATGAACATAACCAGGAACAAAAACCACCAATTTCAATCAATGAATTTTGGAAGGACTATTTTAGAAGACACCCACAACCATAAACATTTAGGAACCATTTTTCAAAACAACTGTAAATGGGAGAGTCATATTAAAATGTTAATTGCAAAATGTAGATGTCAAGTCGCTTGCCTAATATCGTTTAAATATCGTCTTAGCAGAAAACCTCTTGAAACCATGTATAGGTCTTTTATATTACCGCAGTTAGATTACGCCGACGTCATTTGGGATAATTGTAGTCTAAAATTAGCAGAAGAACTGGAAAGTCTGCACCTCGATGCAATAAGAACCATTACAGGTGCTGTTCGCGGAACAAGTCATCAGAAACTATACATTGAATCAGGGTTTACGACTTTACGAGAAAGACGCTTCAGACACAAAATTATTATGTACCATTATTTGTCCATGAAAATACCCCGACTTACTTGAAACAATATTTACTTCCACTTGTTTTCTCAACTAATCCATACCATCGACGACCACTCCAACGACAGGTACCAAAACATAAGACTGAGACTTACAGGCAATCATTTTTCTCCCTCGACAACTACACTGTGGAATAATTTACCAGAAAACATACAGCGAACAAATCAATTAATCAAGTTAAACACTTCCTCTCCAGAAATGACAACTCCCCCGCCTTTCTTTTACAACGGTAGTCGAAAAGCACAGATAACACATTGCAAACTCGGTCTTGGAATAAGCGACCTAAATTACGACCTATTAAACAGACACTTAACAACAAATAGCTCTTGTGATTGTGGAGAAAGAAAAGAAACATCTGAACACTACATTCTACACTGCCACTTTTACACACATACGTCAAAACACCATATTCAGACTCCTTGCAAATTTACTAAACATTACTACCCTCCTGCAAGGGGGTCCAAACATATGAAACAACATGAAGTCATTAATATTTAAAGCTGTCGAAGACTTCATTGCCCAGTCCGGTAGTTTTGCCATGGAATGACAAACTCAATTAAATAGTTACTGGCAGCGCATAAGAGCATTCTCTCTCTCTCTCTCTCTCTCTCTCTCTCTCTCTCTCTCTCTCTCTCTCTTGATTTTTGTTGTTTTCATGTTGCAAAATGAATTAATTAGTAAATTATGTTTGTGAGCATTTACTATAAGCCTAGCTTGTTTAATGCTTATACAATGATTTTGATTGTCCATATTTTCATGAATGTAAATAAACTTCACAATTTCTAACTATGCGTGTAAATATCTTTTGTAAACATCTTCCCAAAACTGATGGTATATCACGAATAACTTTGAACCAAAACCAATGCATCCATTGAGTCAGTTTAGAAGAAAAGCAAAACGAAACAAACAAACAAAACCCCTGTTCGCTTCAGGTTGAAAGGTAAATTTGAATTAAAAAAAGTAACGTCCCAGTTGCGTAAATACCGTTAAATCATGTAGCGATGTTGTTCCATGTACTCACAAACGTGTATTCACAGACCATGCATGTACTCACAGACAACATCCACAGTACAGCTGTCTTCACCCAGCACAAGGGGAGATGGTGGCAGTGTGGTGTAACATGTGACCACCCTGTTCCCCCACAGAGGGCGTGTGGCGGACTTGACGGTCATCGTGCTGGTGGAGTAGGAGGGACGGGACAGCGCGGCGATGACAGCGGCCGTTGACTGACAGTTGTTGACTGATGGACACTCTCCTGCTGATATCCCCACTCCTCTGTCCCATCCGACCTGTCTGCCGGTCCCCCCGACGTTGTTACAGGTGATGACGTAATCCCGTGAGTTCTCCACCACCTCCAGGGCACTGCTGTCTCCACACCCAGTCATGTCGATGGCTGCATGGGTTGGGGACAGGCAGAGAGAAAGAAAACAGCAGACTTTATTGCTGGTAAATGCTGGAATATAAACAGCATGCAATGTGTTTTGCTGCTTTACGGTATAGTATCCGCCAGGCATAATGGGGGCATTCAGTGAGAATAAGTAAACATGATGCTTAACGTCCACAGAAAGGCTTATTAGGGACGGGGAGAATAGGGGGAAGGGGGTATGGAGGTGGGGGAAGAGGAAGAATATATACCTATCGCTACACTGTCACCACCAGAATGACCTGCATTAAGATGGGCAGCGATGAGAGCCATTTTAATGTTTCATTAATTGTGAGGGAAAAAGTCACAAGACAGTGTCCACAAACCACAACTTTTGAAGAAAAAGGAGAGCCGAAGCGGTATCGAACCGAGGTCCTTCCGCTTACCAGCCTACCGCCTTACCGCTGGGCCAAACCGGCTCACGCAGTGAGAATGATGTGTGCGTGATAATTATATCATAGCCTGAAAACGTAGATCGAGCGCGCGCGAGAGCGCAAAAGCCACAGAAAAAAAAAAAAATGCGCGTGTATGTGTTTGTTTGTGTGTGTGTGTGTGTGTGT
>JABMCL010001531.1:5000-7500 GCA_018857735.1 Alviniconcha marisindica | reverse complement strand
ATTATCCTTTCCCAGCTCCAGTGGATTTTTCTCCTCATGCATGTCTATTCAGCTTGGCTTCCCTTTGCTTGTTGAGCTAATATCTGGCTTCCCATATTTAACTTCCACCCACGCATACTCGTTCAAAGTTGCATTCATACATAACCACCGTCATTCACCCAGGATAATAAATTTAACATCTTCCGACTGATACAGGTTTCAAAAATACCAATGCTCTAAGTCTACCCTGTTATCGGCCAGGTAACCAAGTAACCAGCGACATCATCTCTGAAACAACTTATCCAGTGTAGCAATCAAAAATGCAAAGTAATTTTCACAACAACAACAAAAGACTTATTACATGAACTTTCTTCAAATAAACACACCTACCAAATCCTCATTCTGGCGCAACAGCTACTGTTATAAACAAAACATATTTACCTTGAAAGCTAGGTTCAAGAGCCCACGCCCAGAGCGACGGACTGCACACCTGCACTCTTCGAGGTTTCGGTAGTGAGTGACAATTTACTGTCGCATCGCGACGATCACCTATTCAGAGCTCATGCTTCGCATGTGCTGCTCAGGTATCGCTCACAAAATAAAACTGAGTCGCCTCACTGACTTTAAAAAGAAAAGGCGCCTGAAAACATACAAACAACAGGCGCCTGATGAAACAGCTTGCCCGCGTTTCATCACAGCAAGACTGTAGTCAATGAATAAAGAGTGTTTGGGTTCTTCGTTCAGTTGATATGCGATAAATTAAAGTATTATTATGGGTGTTACGGTAACCATGTTACAAGATCATTGTTTATTTTAAATTGGTGTTTGACACCCACCTTCGAAAACTCCTGTGTATGTACTGCCTGGACTTGGCGAAGTGAAGATAGACTGAGCAGATAGACTGGCGGGCAAACAAACCTCACAAGTGGCTTGCGTCCCTGAAGATCGGAAGTGTTGAGGAGCTTAACTCATTCAAGACGCCACAAAATGGCGCGCTCGGCTCCTGTAGACGCACTGTTTCTGCCCGTTTAAAACAAATCGTAGTAAATAAACTACTAGGAATAATAAATAAACATATACATTTTTAGAAAGCTTGGAATGTGTACTTGTCAGATTAATAATCCATACTATCATATCATATACCTTTCTCTGTCCCAACAGCAAAGCAGGAACTGTCCAAACACAGTTAAAAAAAAAAAATGTTTTATTCTACTGGTTGCACGGATCCCAATGATGAAAATGAAGATGTTATTATCGCTGTCTCTCGAGTCCGCCTCGAGATCAACTGGCACAAACTCCTCGCCAGAATCAACAATGTTCTCTGCAGAACCACTGTCCAGTCTTCTAGATCCGAGCCCTCATCCAGTACTAATTCCACAGTTTCCCTCGCCGGGTAACGCGTGTTCACTCTGCGCGCCGCCATTTTGAAACGTACAACTTTCGTCAGTTTGACACACGTGTTACAAATGCCAAAACAGACAAAGGAACACTCGACCGGACTAAGGGTATTACCGAAAGTGTCCGAAATGGATGCAGTTAGTGTAATATAATTGCCTCCAGTCAACTCGAAAGCCGGTAAGACCGTTAAGACGCGGATCGTCGTCAAGCGTACTGCTAAGCTCTGCGTCTTAAGACACTACCTTCGGGCCTAATGGCACGGACATCACGTACCCATCAATAGCATGGAAGACTGAGGCGAATTTTCTGAGTAATTCCCTTTATCAAGCTACAAAACGACACGAAAACAATAAATAAACGGTGAAAAACGAAGAAAAATTAGATGGAGAACTAATCCAATTCTCCCCCCCCCCTTTTTTGGAGTGGGGGGGGGGGGGGAGGGGGGGGGAGGGGGGGGGGGAGCTATGTCAGGTTCAAAACGGATAACTGGATTAACTCTCCATCTCATTTTTCATCGTTTTTCACCGTTTAACTGTTGTTTAAGTGTCTTTTTGTAGCTTGATAAAGGGGATTACCCCGAAAATTTGCTTTTTTTCTTCTTTTTGTCCTAATAAATAGCATTATTTTTAACCTTTTATGTGTTTGTATCTTGTTTTAGAACGCTAGTACTCATTCTTGTTTTAGAAGTTTATTAAAACGTAACTGTTAAATTTCTTTAGTTGTGCTATAGTTTGTTATCAGTTCATAGATAAAAGAGAGTACATAAAATAGTAAAATATAACAGCTAAAATACTTATATCCTTAATATTATTAAGCGGAGAAACGGAAATTAAGCAAAACCGTCTGATGAACACACAGGTGAGGTAAAACGGGGATGGGGATCTATGACGCAGGTATTGCTTCCAGAACAGTCAAACATTGGGAGGAATTAGCGTCAGGTCAAACAGTGGGCAAGTCGGGCAAGGAGGTTATTGGATGTGTAGAAGGTTGCAACCTCGACAACCAACTAACAGTATAACAAAATTTAGAAGGTGTGGCGAAAGAGGGGTTATTAAACCTAGCTTTGTATTGCACTCTGGGTGTACTCTACAATGCTTTTTTGCGGGCTAATTACTACGGTATT
>JABMCL010001531.1:0-2500 GCA_018857735.1 Alviniconcha marisindica | reverse complement strand
TTATTTAACAAACTTAATTCTCTTCACAGAAGAGCTGTAAAATTATTTATGATATCTGATTCCTCTTTATCAACCGATACAAAGCTACGGTACTTTGGAATACTTCCACTCAAAGAAAAGCTTATGTTCAATAAGGCAGTGTTAGTATTCAAAGCATACAAAAATCTTGCACCTCCGTACCTTAAACAGCTTTTTATCTGTTCTAACATTCGCGCCACATCAAGATACATAACTCTGCCCAACCTTTTTAAAAACTAGTTTCTCATTTTCAGGTGCATCCTTGTGGAATACCATCCCAAATCAAATCAAATCATGCAATTCACTTACCAGCTTCAAAACACAACTTTATAAATGGATCAGAAGCAAATTGTTATAAATAACCACACACACACCAAAAAACACCCCAAAAAACAATTACTTGGTTTCTAATATATATATGTGTGTGTATATATATATACTTGCATGTATAGTCTCCCAGTGATTTGATTTATTACTCTTTTGTATTGTTCATAATTATCGATTGGCATTGATTGTCCACTATGATCATATATATATATATATATATATATATATATATATATATATATATATATATATATATATATATATATATATTTCACTTCCGTTGTTTCTGTCTGTACTCCACATTCTTTTCGTCGCACACCCGACATAAAGGAGCTATGCAAAGCCGGGTGCTACACACGACGGAACTGTGACGACATAAACGAGCTGTGCCATAACTGGGTGCTGCACACACTGCTGTTCCTCTATAGGAGAGATCCGGGCACCATGTATCACTAGTTTTCTTTTCATTCTTGTGTGTAAATTAAACACAACTTTGCTAGGAATCAACTTCAATGTACACTTTAACCTTCGCTGTACGTCGCTATAAAACTTCCGTCCAGTATGTTGTGGGTGAAAATTCACCCATACTTTATAAGAGGATCACTTACACCATGTACGCAGTGGGTGAATATTCACCCATGACATTAACATAATAACACTTGCATGGTGTACTTTGTGGGTGAAAATTCACCCATGACTTTATCATAGTACGACTTTCACGGCGTACGTTGTGAGTTTCAAATAACAGATTACTTCGGCGTACGTCGAAAATTCACCCATGATAGGGGTGGGGTTTCCTCTTTCATCCAATTTATTGCACTGCTGCTGCAATACCTCACTCAGACAGCGCGTTCGTTGGGCTGAATCTCCCTGAGCTGGTTTGTTGGTTCTGTAGATCAGTCTCTCTGTGAGCGTCAGTGTTTCTATGGTGACCAAGCCTTAGCCACAATGTAGCATAACTAAGAATTAGCCGAGAGACGGTTTTTACCGGTAAACGTTTCCCTAGGACAGGTTAAAAAATAAAGTCGCTGGTACCAAGTACCGGCTGAAACAGCGCTTTGTGTGACTTGCTGGAGATACTCTGTACCCTGGGCCCAGAAGCAAGTGGAAGCTCCGGATAAACAAGATCGCTTTCAGCGTTGATCAGCAAGCAAAACAGAATTGAAAAAAAGAACGCTCAGTCACACCAGACGCCGTACTTGTCGCGTGCTAGAAGCGACCCTCTCCCCTCCCCTCTTCAAATGGACAGGTCCGAAAGTATGAGTGCTGACTGCAAGATAGCTACTAGACTGTTTCATTTCTGTTTGGATAAAGCAGCTGTGCTCCGCTTTCGTTCTAGATCTAACTGCGTCAATATGGCGCAACGAAGCATAGGCTACAGTCGTGTGTGTATCTGTGTGTTTTGTCGCCCACGCCGACCAAATCATCTGTATTCTCGTCCGCTTCAAAACGAAACCATTGAAACAACTGAGAAAACGATCACACCCACCATATATACCAGCTATTAAGCGACAGAAGAAAAAGGAGTATAACAACGCTTGGATGACATTTTTTTCGTGGCACAGGCATGAAGACGACGCTATCACTGGAAAGTCTGACGTCTCAGTGTGACCATCGTTTAGCAGACAGTCGTGTGCCAGGGTGGGGAACAAAACAAAAACAAAACAAAACAAAAATTAGAAGAAGAAGCGGGTAATATCCAAGGAGGTAGTGGAAAATTCCTCGAGACATTTAAATGCCATTTTGGGTCTCGAATATTATTAAAACCAATCATACAGGTTCATATCTAGCAAATGAAGCCAAAATCGGCAACAAAAGTGAGTTTGCGTACAGTCTGTAAAAGGTGAGTCGTCATCGCACGATCGATTGTTTTGCCAACATCAGCACTGAAGAACGTGCACGTCGTTACTCGGAAACTAGATCTAGATCAAACGGCAGACAATACGCACACTGAAGACACAAACGGGATAAAATTCGCGGGAACATTATAAAACTCGTGGGAACATTATAATATTATGCCTACGTAATGTAGACTGTACCGGCTTACTGAGGGTTGGTACCGGATTTTTTTATATTTTTTTATTGCCGGTACTGCGTACAGAGAGCCTAGCGAGGGCTCTAATAAACTGATCAGGTTTTTAACAACAAAGTGAAA
>JABMCL010003894.1:0-21331 GCA_018857735.1 Alviniconcha marisindica | reverse complement strand
AACATTTATTTTTTACATCAGCTTCTTCTTTGCTTCCTTCTTCTTTTTTATTATTGTCTTTTTCTGCACCGAGAAAATTTTCTGTCGAAAGCGCTTGTTTTTTTCGGCCGTATAGGTGAATACATTTCCCTAGTCTGTTCTTCAGTTTTGTCAACCTCACCAGTAGTTGTTCACTCATTCCTCAGAAAAGAAGTTTTCTTTCATATTCATGAAATCACATGGGTAGTTGTGTTGTATACTAGTCTGCGCTTGGTCGAAGGTGTCTACAAACCACAATGAGCTTGTGTTGGTTGAGCCAATGTGACAGAATCGTGTCTCGAAGCATGCATGTACCTGTTTGGATGAATTTCCCCCAGGCCACCCTTAAATGTTTGAAAGAATGCTAGACATCATTTCATTGTTCGTCTTGGCAATTTCAAACACTCAATTTATTTCCGAGTGTTTTGTGCTGTTCCCCAAAAAACGTTAGGAAAAAAAACTATTTCACACAGACTGTCCAGATTTAAAAAAAAAACATTGAAAAAAATAATTTATACATGCTGTACACAAAACTGAAAAATTTCGGTACCCTATAATGTCATACTAAAGGGGGAAAGAGTTCGGAAAACAGTGTTAGTAACAGTCCCTCTTCTAAAATCTTATAAAATCAAGGCACTTAAATCACAAAACTTTAAACCCTTTCATGTTTGTTTAACAAGAAGTTTAGCCACCGACGGATAATTCCTTTAAAACTCAAGGAACATGTCTGGCTGTTTGCCTGAAGCAGCTAGTTGAGATGTAACTGCAAGTTGATGATAATGAGTCTTTTTTGGGAAGTAAAAAAAGAAAAAGAAATGCACTGTATAAAAAATGTTTCTGCTTTTTTTGGCTGCTTGACAGCTTATATAATTTCACCCTTAAATTTGCATTAGCACCCTGCATGTTAACTTTAATAATAATACTGAACACTTTTTGTGGGCCTCATCTTGAGGTGAGCTCTAAGTACTTCACAATGACAACTAACAGATAATAGACAGTTGCTAATGCCAAATACACAAACAGTTTACAGTCATATAGTATAAATACAGTGCAATTGCACATAGGCAGTCTATTTTTAATTTACAACCCCCCACCCCCACCCCCACCCCCACCCCCACCCCCTCCAACCAGACAGCAAGACATTCACATGCAAAAATATGCAAAACAACATTGGCCAGATAACTTTGTTTTGACAGAAGGGATTTGAAACAGACAAAATTGCTTCATTCTTAATGAACTAGTCTTTTTCTAGCTCTTGTAAATGACTTGTATGCCTCATTGTGTTTGTTGTTGTTGTTGTTTGGGGGTGTGAAATAGTTGATGTTGAATAAATTAATTGATTCAGAAGAACCTGAAGATCAAGGATTGGCATACTGGCAGTCTGAACACCATCGTTTTGAATACAGCAATTTTTCTGGCATCTTTGGTGAGGTTGACCCTCTGTCCTACCACAAGATGGGTCTTGCTGTACCAGGATCCTTCCTCAAGAGAAGTGAGTTATGCAAGGGACAATTACATTGATAGTTTCATGTACTAAGGAACATTTTCATATGTTAATTTAAAGCTGGGAAGGTAGAAGAAACATGTCATCATGAAAGCAATTGACTTCAGATGACTTAAACTACATAGGCCGTCAGCAAAGGGGGTAATGCTCTTGGGATAGCATTTCTGACCAGTTTTTCATCAGACCTGTCACACAGAAATGTCCAGTGTGTATCATGTGTTGGGAAAGCTTTCAAATACACATAATCATTGTGTCCAGTCAATTTTGTATTTTGTGTCTGTTTGACTGAGTTGATGAAGTGAGGGCTGATCTTTGTCAAAAGTAGTACAGGCATCTGACTTGTCAATATATACCAGTAGAGAAATGTGAAAAAAGAAGAAAAAGAAACAGAGCACTTACCTGACTGTAACCATTGCAGGTATGTGTAATGAGTGGTTTGAATGGGTGGTGCCCATAAGACAGCATCATTAAGATTGGAATATGTAACTGTCAAATGGCATGACATAGTTATAAATGTTTTACATTCTAGGTGCATCATTTGGTGACCTCTTTCAAAAGCATGCCCGCACCCATCTCCAAGTCCAAAGAGACCTGTCTATATACATACAAACTCTGAGGTCTATACCCCTTGAGAGTTGACTATGAATGGGACCTTTCAGATCTTCATTCAGCTATATGTATTTTCACACCTAGCTTGGTAAATGATCAAATTCCAAGGTCATATCAGAGTTGAAGAGATGTAGCTGAAAGTTATGTTCTTTTAACAAGGTATTCTCCAGCTGTGCTGAAACTTTGTCTAATTGTATATGTGGACATAATCAAACATAATGCTGAAGTATGATCAGGATTGATTTGAGGTAACTTATTCATTAGTCAGATTTATATGTTTATTTTATCGTCACCTTTCCTTGAAGATTTTTGTAGTTTCTGAAACATTGGCTAGGTGAGATCTTTGAAACTGTTTTCTTCACAGGTGAAACTGACTTTACTGATCTTCCCTGGAAGACTACACTGACAGCAAAGGATATCAAGGACATCCATGTGAGTTAATGTGGTGTTAGAACTATTTCACATCTTGTCTCTGTAATCTTAGACAGCGCTTTGTTCAGGAAATAAGGGCTTTAACATCTTGAGCTCCACACAGAATACTTAAAATGATTAACACACAAGTGAGTTAGATAGGGCTCAAAATACATAACACAAGTACAACAAAGACCTTAGTTGCCTATGGTAACTCTCACCTGGCATTTGTATAAATTACTGTGGACATGCAAGGCTTACCTCGTAAGGTGTAGCTTTGTCCGGGATTTGGCTGAGGCAGGAAACAGCTGGGCTTAGTCCAATGAGTAGAGGGTACGCATGCGCTGATCACTCCTTCAGAGCCATATGATGTAATAATTTTATATCTCTGAAGGGAAATTAGTATTCTTACACCTGCTCTGAAGAGCAGCCCCTTAAATAAAACAAAGGGTGGAGTGGGGGGGAAACTAAGCCGCAGCTGTTTCCTGCCTCAGCCAAATCCCGGACAAAGCTACACCTTACGAGGTAAGCCTTGCGTGTCCGTAGTAATTTAGCTTCGGCATGCAACAGCTACAGCTGTCCAGTGAGTCTTTAGAGCCATTAGTGTACACCATTGCTATAAACATAA
This sequence comes from Alviniconcha marisindica, assembly GCA_018857735.1. Lineage (NCBI taxonomy): Eukaryota > Metazoa > Mollusca > Gastropoda > Provannidae > Alviniconcha > Alviniconcha marisindica. The sequence continues at coordinate 18,161 of JABMCL010003894.1, read as the reverse complement.
ATTATAATTTAAAAACACTTACTTTATTTTTTGTGGAATAAAATCCAACGGGGCTTGCCCCATATTTACTGCTGGTTCCTTTCTGTAGAACCAGGTAAATGTTGACTCCAAGCTCCATCTGGCTGCTTGTAGCACAACGTCCACTGGCATGCCACTGGACAGCGCTGCCGATGTGCTGGCTGCACATGTACTGTGTGCGCTAAATTGTGCAGTGTCAACACCTGCTCTGTTGAGCACTTGTCGGAGCCATCTGGCCAGAGTGTTTTTGCTAACAGACTTGTGTGGTGCCTGGTCACTCAGCAGCCAAATGTTTTCCTTTGCGAGACTGTTTAAGTAATACATCCACAGTGAACACGCACTTGGAATCACTTATCTTCATTGAAGACACAGATAAATAATGTAAAGTCTGACACCGTTGTCCAGAAAGTAAGGCAAGAAGCATAACTAATTTGTAAGAAAGTTCCTTTAAAGTCAGCTCATCGTGTGGGTAATGCAACTCTAAGTATTTTTAACACAATGTCAACATCCCATGTAGACGAATACTTTGGAAGAGCTGGCCTCTTTTCAAAAACACCTTTTATAAACTGTCTAACTCACCAAATTGTGCAGCATCTTTACAGTGAAGATAGCTTGACGAAGCTGGTCTTGCCACACAAATAGCGCTATAGCTAAGACCAGCATTGAACAGCATGCCCAGAAAATTTACTCCCTCACTTGAAAACGGAATGAATACCCCGTTTGTTTGCATACCTCTTCCACTTCGGATGTATGTGGCATATTGTCTGCTGGTGCCTTACACCAGGATAAACATATGACTGAGCTAGCTGTCTGAGAAAAACCAGAGCTTCTGAGTCTCTTCCTGATACTTCACATATAATCAAACATAGTGCCTTTCGCAATCTGTGTTTTGCTTCCAGGTTTGTTGGCAAGACAAGTAGATTTTCTCTCGCTGACACGAGGACGGGTCTCTGCATTAGTCCCCTTGCTAACATTGGGTACCACGGCTGACTGGGCCAATCTGGGACAACCAGTATCCCTCTTGCTCTGTCCTTGATGTTTTTTTGGAGTACGCTGGGGAGGGAAAGCATAGAATGTCACATCAGACCATGACATTGTGAATGCATTCACAGCTTCTGCATCCGGGTCAGGTTTGTAAGAGACGTACCTGGGAAACTGATGATTTAGTCTAGAAGCAAACAAATCTGTTTCTGGTTTTACATCTAGCCTTCCAGGGGTTCAGACAGAATATCAGGGTTTAACATCCATTCAGTATTTTGGGTTTTTCTCTTCTAGATTCCTCATCAGCCTCTATATTTTTTACCTGGTATGTATGCTGCCATCAACCAAATGTTGCGCTTGATGCAGAACTGCCATAATTATTTCTTTTGTAACAGCATTACACTGCACTGAATGACTATTTTCCCATTTTTGACACACAAGGACTGCTGTAGTGTTGTCCATCATTAATCTGACATAGATGTTGGCCTAGCAAAAGACTGCAAAGCTAGCAAAGCGGCTTTCAGTTCTAAAACATTTATGTTGCTTTGTGCTTCAGTATATCCCAGTGACCACCTGTTCGACCTATTTCCCAGGAACAACCCCAGCCTGTCAACGAGGTGTCTGTGAACAGGACAAAATCAGGCTCGCTATGATCTGAGTGAACATCACTGAAAGACAACATGATATTTTCTGTCCACCTATCATTTCTGACTTTGCTTCATTTGAGAAAACTACTTTTGATTCATAGTCTCCCTTACTCTGCTTTAGGGCCTTGATTTTATCATTCTCCATGTAACGATGCCAGAGCGGTCCGAACTTCACTCCCTGAAAAAAAACGCCCTGCCCTATGAACTGCCTAACTCCCTTACAGTAGAAGAGCTCCCTGTCAGCAATTTGGAGGCTGTACTCAGTATTCTCTGTTTTCTCTTGAGGGTTGGTACAACTGTCATACTCTGAGAGTCTATTTCAAACCCTAAATAGATGGTTTTGTGAGATTGGATCAACACAGACTTGGTCGGGTGAACAACAAACCCTAAACCCTTGAATAATGCCAACGAGCTTTTTACATTTTGCACACACTCTTCCTCTGAGTCTCCCATCAGCAGAGTGACATCAATAAAGATTGTTGACACAAAGCTGAGCATATGAAGATGGGCCATCACTGGTTTCAACAATTTTTGTGAATATTCTTGGGCAACATGCTAACCCATTGGGAAAAGCTGTGAACATGTAAAGCTGATATGGTTGTGTGTTGGCAGTTCAGCAAAGTCTATGTCTACCCCTGCTACCATCTTCAGGATTTCTTCATCTTTGTGATCTGTTTCCACTGGGCCAAACAAAAACGAATTTTACCAGCACTGAAATCCTCTGACTGCTTTTGTAATTCTTCTAGTATACTAGGTACACTGTTACAGAAATCTCTTACCTCCTTTTTGGGTTTAGGTTTTTGATTTCTTGCTGTTAGTGATTTTTCCCCCTTTAACTTTCCTACCCCTCTCTGGTTCCAAGGTTTTCCTCTCCCCCTGAGGCTGCTGTAGCTCCCCCGCTGACTGTGCTGCGGGGGGGGGGGGGGGGGGGGGGTCTTTCCTAAAAAAAAGGGCCCGTTTTGTCCGCGTTTGTAGGGGGGGGGCCGCTGGCCGCCTGAGTGGTAGTTCTTGATTTTGAAATTTCTCTTGCTGTTTTGATTGCTTTATCGGCATCATCCCGAAAAGCTTGTCAGTAATTGGGATGTTTTCTTTTCTACACAACGATGCCATGTCTTTTGGTAGTGCGTGTTGCAGCTGGTATGGTCTGCAAATGGACAGTTCTTGTTGAGCCGTGCCTAGCAGAGCAATAATGTCACTGTTTGATGCTAGCATCTTATTGGCTGCTTCTACAAAGCGTGAAGGGTTTGGCTGCTCTCTGCCGCATGTAGATTGGTCAGCGAGAGCCGTGGTTACGCGGTGTAGCTGGTCAGACGCGTTGACCAAAGCGGCTGTGGCTGTCGTGATCAGCTTCTGAACATTGAGAAGACGCGTGTCATTATTTCTTGCCATCCTGTCCAAGTTTCCTTTCTCCACTATTTCCACATTTAGCACTGAGGCCCTAATCTCTGTACAGTTTTCTGGAATCAGGTGGCTATCTAGTTTCTCCTTCAGTTTGTTCTCTGAGAGTTTCACCGAGAATCTACTCCTTGCAACTTGCGCTAACTTTTCTGCAACAGGTTTTCCTTCTTTCTCCTGTATGTCTAGGTCTGCCTCTAACAGAGGGAAAACGCCCCCTTTTTTGCTACAGTGATACAGAAATCACTTTCACTGATAGAGTCTGTGTCTCTGTGAGTGTTCTTGCTGCCACCCCTGGCGCAGCCATCTGCACTTTGGTTATCATCGGTGCCGACCCTGTAGGTCCATGACGTATGTGCATCTGCGCCTCGGCCCCTGGCCGAAATGCTGCTACATGCGTCTTCCTCACCCCTGCTTGGGGCAGTGTTCATTGAATGCTCACACACACTGTCAGGATATTCGTCCATCGCTTTTCCCCTCAGTTCCTTGTATTTGTTTTCTATATCACTAACTTTCTGTACAAGCATTCCTATCATTGTTTGCACAGATTTAAGTATGCCCTGTGTATCATCACTTTTGTCACTGCCAGGACTCGCCTGGCACTGCCAAGTGGCCCGTCCGCCATTGTCTTTGGCAGGGGTGACAACAAAGTTGGCACAAGAAACCCAAAAAAAATAAAAAGGTCTCCGCTTACCTCACATCGTCCAGCAAAAAGGAAAAAAAACAAATCACATAAATTAATCCAGTTCAGCTTGTTCTTAAAAGTATAAAATCGCATTTGAAGAGGAGAGATAAAGCAGTGAAACATGAGCAAAGTGTGCGAACTGCAAGTGATCATGCGCATGCGTATCCTCTACTCATTGGACAGCTGTAGTTGTTGCATGCTGAAGCTAAATACAACATACATAAACTCCACCTGAGGTACATCCTCTTAAAATGATAATTTTAATGATAGTTTGTTGCAGAACATTTGCTCTTCTTGTTTCCCTTTAAATTAAACAATTTTAAGGTGCTTAGTAACTAGTGCATCACAGGTGCGCTTTTGGCGCCTGTTTAAAAATGTGCTATGTAACCAGCTGCTAACTGATGCAGTTTGTGTGTGTGTGTGTGTGTGTGTGTGTGTGTGGATAGCACTTCAGAGAATGTATTTTGAAGGTCATGGGTTTAATGAGCAACTTTGCTTTTTTGGCATTGCACTGCCCAAATGGGGCCCCGCGCCACCTGGCTAGTGTAGGGGAGATCATTTGCAGCTGACTTGGCTTTGTCAAAGCCCCAAATATGCCCAGGCCACCAAGCGGGGCAATCTGCAGCTAAGTCGCCGATTACCATCAGCAATGTGAGAGTTTTGGATCCTAACGGATGGCTTTTCTCTAACCCAGAACTGGAGTGCTGTGGGCTAATTGGGAGTTGGCTGAGGCCACAGAGCAAACTTTCAACCAGTTGCTAGATTTGTCTTATATATGGTTCATGGATTTGTCTTGTACCTGCTCCCTTCCTTGCCTGGGACAGTTCCAGTAAAAGTCTTCATCAGAGTTGACATAGTGATGGTCTAATCAGTCGGGTTCTATGATTTAGCTTGCATTGTATTCAGTGTAAGCATTGTTGTGGTGTCCTGCAGCAGGCATTGCTGAAACCACCAAAGTGACTTGTCAGCAGTGTTGGGTCTTCTTTGAATGGTAGCTGACCAACTAATTAATGTTTCCTTCCATGGACCTCTGGTGACAGTCTCCTACGTACATGTGGATATGAATGTGTCAGACAGTTAAATTGTTTGGACAAGTGGTGTAGAAAACCTTTGAAGCTGACATCAGTGCTGGGCTAACTCTGCCCCCTTTTCCCATCCCCACCATAAAACAACAACAACAATCATAAAGCGTTAGGCCGGAAACAAAAAAAACGGAGTTTAAAAACACAACACAAAAAAAAAATTTTTCAATGCAACAATGCTATCTGTACGTCGCAAGCCTCCACCTGATGATGGTCCCCCAGAGGCCAGCTTTCTGCAGAACATTGACAGTGAGACAAGCAGAATTTGGGCCATTGCACATAGCTTGACAATCTTCCTGCCCAGTATCTGATGCTGATTTTATGTGTTTCTGACTATGTAAAATGCAGAGAGGGGGAAACAGTGATACAGCTGGACAGTTGTGCACATTTTTTCTTTCTTTTTTTCTTCTTCTTTCTTTTTTACTTTGTTTAGACTTACTTACACAAAACATGTGGTTCTGCTCCAACAGCTTTAGTGTACCTGTATTACATCCAGTTTATGTCAAATTTTTTCATCTTTGCTGTGGGCCAAATACACAACTGCATCCAGTGCCTGAGAAAAGATTATCTGCAGTTCAGAAAGGGAGATGCATTTTGTGTATTATATACATAAATATATGTGAATACTACAAATGTATATGGGTCATTCTCCTGAAAACTGGTCAAAACTGTGACATAGAGGGTAAAAATCCCAAAGTATGAATTTTTTAACGTTATTATTTGGAAATGAAAGCTTGACACTCTTTTGTACATAAATATAAGACATAAATTGAGGGATGAAAGGAACTTGGTTAATGTGCATCATGTTACCCCACCCGGGCCAGTGTCTCGCAGGTTATAGAAGACACCAGAAAACATCAATAGAGTCAGCTCAGTGGCCATTTTGACTCTTCCCCTTTTTATTATCCCAAATATATCCTAATTAATGATGGAATATCTGTCACTTCTGACTTTTTTAAAAAATTTTCCCTTTTATTTTTTTACTTTCTTGCCTCAAGATTTTTTTAAAATGTTTTGGGTAAACTCACGGGGAAAAAATTTAAAATTTTTTTTTGTTTTTTTCCCGCTTTAGCCATTCCCTTTTACCAGGGGGGAAAAGGAAAGGCAGGAAAAGTTCCCTCCCCCAACCCCCCCCCCCCCTTTCCCGCCCCTTTTGGGGTTTTGGCAGGCCAGGGCCCGGGGGGCTCCTTTTACGACCAGGACCGGAACGTCTGGACATCTTTTCCCCCAAAAAAGTCGATGTCGACCAGCAGGATGCCAGAGTATGGCACCTCTGTTCCATTGACCGCCCACAGCGTTAGAAAGGCTTGCTGCAGTGAGCGGTCCTGCAGATGGGCTGCTGTCCATGTCTCTGTGACCGTGGTCATCAATGAATGTTGCACCTACATTCTCTCGAATGTAGCGCTTGATGTCCCTCTTCAGAGACACAGGATGAAGCCTATACGCAAAGGTATCCCGCAGCATGATTGGGGAGAGGGTGCCAGCTTGGACAGTGTTCGTTTTCGCCCAGAGGAGGCGAAAATTGGAAGCATACTCCACCACCAACTCTGTGAGCCCCTGTTGGCACCTGAAGAATGCCCCAGCAAGGGTGGGGGAGTCGTGATGTTCGCCCAAGTGCTGCTCCAGGATGGTGAAGATTTTGCCAGGGGTGTTTACTTCTTCTGCCCCCATGGACAGCATTTCCTGCTTGGCCCGACCCCCCAGCATGCCGAGGAACCAGGCAGCGGCTGCAGGGTTGACCATGGGCCCTAGCTCAAGAAACAACTTTGCCTCCCTAACTGTTTTGGGCGTCTCCTTCCTTGCCGGGAAAAACCTTTTTTTTTTGGGGCCCCGGCCCTTTTTAGGGGGGTTTTTTTTTAAAAATTTTGGGGGGTTTTGGGGGGGGGGGGGGGGGGGGGGGGGGGGGGGGGGGGGGGGGGGGGGGGGGGTTTTTTTTTTTTTAAAAAAGGCCGGGGAACCCAAAAAAGGGGAAAAAAAACCTTTTTTTTTTTGGGGGAAAAAAAAACCCCAAACCCCCCGGGGAAACGGGGGGCCCCCCCCCCCCCCGGGGGGGGCCCGGGTTTTTTGGGGGGGGTTTTTCCCGGGGGGGGGGTTAACCCCCCCCTTGGGGGGGGGGCCGGGGGGGTTTTTTTTCCCCCCCCGGGGTTAAAACCCGGGAAACCCCCCCCAAAAACCCCGGGGGCCCTTTCCCCCCCCCGGGGGAAATTCCCGGGGGGGGGGTTTTGGGGCCCTTTCCCCTTTCCCCGGGGCCCCCAAAAATTTGGGGGAATTCCCCCAAATTGGGGCCCCCCGGGGGGGCCCAAAGGGCCCCAAAAAAACCCCCCGGGAAAAAATGCCCCCCCTTTTTTTCCCCCCCTTTTTTTTTCCCCCCTTTTTTTTTAAAAAGGGGTTTTTTTGGCCCCCCCCAACCAAAAAGGGGAAAAGGGTGGGGGCCGGGCCCGGGAAAAAAACCCCCCTTTCCCTTTTTTTCCCCCCCCCCCCCCGGGGAAAAATTTTTGGTTTTAATGTGTTTTTGGGGGGCCGGGGGGGGGGTTTTTGGGGGGTTTTTTAATTTTTTTGGTTTTTTTAAAACCGAAAAAAATTTCCCTGGGGTTTTTTTAAAAAGGGAAAAAGGTTAAAAAACCCCCCCCCCCCCCAAAAAAAATTTTTTAAAAAAAGAAAAAAAAATTTTCGGGGGGAAAAGGGGAAAAAAAAAAAAAAATTTTAAAAAAAAAAAAAAAAACCCCAAAAAAATTCCCAAAAAAATTTCCCAAAAAAAATAAAAAAAAAAAAAAAAAAAAGGGGTTTTAAAAAATTTTTTTTTCAAAAAAAAAGGGCCATTTTTTAAAAAAGGGGGGCCCCCCCTTTTCCCCTTTAAAATTTTTTTTTTAAAAAAATTAAAATTTTTTTTCCAAAAAAATTTAAAAAAAAAAATTTTTTTTTTAAAAAAAAATTTTTTTTTCCCCAAAAAAACCCCCCCCCTTTAAAAAAAGGGAAAAAAATTAAAATTTTTTTCCCCAAAAAAAAAACCAAAAAAAATTTTTGGGGTTTTTTTCCCCGGAACCCCCCCAAAGGGAAAAGGAAAGAAAAAAAATTTTAAAAATTTTTTAAAAAAAAAAAAATTTAAACCCCCCTTTTTTTTTAAAAAAAAAAAAAAAAAAAAAAAAAAAAAAAAAAAACCCCCAAAAACTTTTCCCCCTTTTCCTTTTAAAAAAAAAAAAAAAAACCCGGTAAAAAAAATTTTTCCCCCCCTTTTTTCCGGGCCCCTTAAAAAAAAAAAAATTTTGGGGGGGCCAAAATTAATTTAAAAAAAAGGGATTTTAAAAAAATTTTTAAAAAAAACCCAAAAAGGGAAAATTTTTTTTCCCCCGGCCTTTGTTTTTTTTTTTTTTTTGGGGGGAAAAAAAAACCCCCCAAAAAAAATTTTTTCCCCCCGGCCCCCCCCCAAAAAAAAATTTTTAAACCCAAATTTCCCCCGGGGGTTAAAAACCCCAAAAGGCCAAAAAAAAATTTTTTTTAAAAAAACCCTTTTTAAAAAATTTTTGTTAAAAATTTTTTTTGGGGTTAAAAAAAAGGGGGGGGGAAAAAAAACCCCCCCCCCTTTTTTTTTTTAAAAAAAACCCCCCCCGGGGGTTTTTCCCCTTTCCCCCGGGAAAAAAAAAATTTTTTTAAGGGGGCCCCGGGGAATTTGGGGGGGGAAAAAAAAAAAAAAAAAAATTTCAAAATTTGGGGTTTTGTTTAAAAAAAAAAGGGGCCCAAAAAAACCCCCCCCCTTTTTTTAAAAATTTTTCCCCAAATTAAAAAAAATTTTTTTCCCCCCCCCCCCCTTTTGGGGGGGGAAAAAAATTTTTTCCCCCAAAAAAAGGCCCTTTTTCCCCCCTTTCCTGGGAAAAGGGCCCCTTTTCCCGGGCCCCGGGGTTTTTTTCCCCGGGGGGGGTTTTTAAAAAGGCCCAAAAAACCTAACCCAAAACAAAACCCCAAAAAAAACCCCCAAAACCCCCCCCTTTAAAAAAAACCAAATTTTTAAAAAAAAAAAAAAAAACCGGGGGGCCCAAAAAAAATAAAAAAAATTTTTTTTTTAAAAAAAACCCCCGGAAAAATTGAAAAAAAAAAATTTTTTTTAAAAAACCCTTTTGGGGCCCCCCTTTTTTTTTAAAAAATTTTTTTTAAAAAACCCCCCCCAAAAAAAAAAAAAAAATCCCCCCCTTTTTTTTTTTTAAAAAAAAACCCTTTTTTAAAAAAAAAAGGGGAAAATTTCTCCCCCAAAAATTTGGGAAAAAAGGGGGGAAAAAAACCAAAAAAAAAATTTTTTTGGGTTTTTTTTTTTTTTGGGGGGGAAAAACCCCTTTTTTTTTTTTTTTTTTTTTTTAAAAAAAGGGGGGGGCCCCCCCCAAAAAAAAAAAAAAAAGGGGGAAAAAAAAAATTTTTTTTTTTTTTTTAAACCCGGGCCCCCCCCTTTTTTTTTCCCCCCTTTTTTTTTCCCCCCCAAAGAAAAAAAAATTTTAAAACCCGGAAACCCCAAAAAAAAAAAAAACCCAATTTTAAAAAAAAAAATTTTTTTTAAAAAGAAAAATTTTAAAAAGGGGGTTTTTTTAAAAAAGGAAAAAATTTTTAAAAACCAAAAAAAGGCCCCTTTTTTTTTTTTTTTTTTGGGGGGGGGGTTTTTTTTTAAAAAAATTTTTTTTAAAAAAATTTAAAAATTTTTTTTTTGGGGTTTTTTTTTTGTTTTTTTTTTTAAAATTTTTTTTTTGGGTTTTTTGGGGGGCCCCTTTTTTGGGGGTTTAAAAAAACCCCCGGGGGGGGGGGGGTTTTTGGGGGTTTTGGGGGGTTTTTTTGGGGTTTTTTAAAATTTTTTTAAAAATTTTTGGGGGTTTTTTTTTAAAAATTTTCCCCGGGGGTTTTTTAAAAAATTTTTTTAAATTGGGGGCCCCCCCCAAAAAACCCCAAAACCGGGTTTTAAAAAAAAAACCCTTTAAAAACCTTTTTTTTTTTAAAAATTTTTTTTTAAAATTTTTTTTTGGGGGGGAAAAAAAGGGTTAAACCCCTTTTTTTTTTTTTTTTTTAAAAAAAGGTTTTTTATTTTTTGGTTTTTTTTTGGGGGTTTTTTGGAAAATTTTAAAAAAATTGGTTTTTTGGGGTTTTTTTGGGGTTTTTTTCCCTTTTTTGGGGGGGGCCCCGGGGAAAGGAAACCCCAAATTTTGGGCGGGGGCCCCTTTTTTTTCCCTGACCCTAAAAATTTTTCCCCCCCCTTTCCCCTTTGGGATTTAATTTTTTTTTTTTTTGGGGGGGTTTTTGGGGGAAAAAAAAGTTTTTTTTCCCCCGGGTTTTTCCCCCCCTAAAAAAACCCAAAAAGATTTTTTTTTTTCGGGAAAAGGGGGGTTTTTTTTAAAATTTCGGGAAAAAAAGGGGGGTTTTTTTTTAACCCCCCCGGGAATTAAAAAAAACCCTTTTTTCCCAAACCCTTGCAGGGGGTTTTTTTTTTTGGGAAATTTAAAAAAAATTTTAAAAAAAAAAAAGGGGGGGGTTGTTTTTTAAAAAAAAAAAAAAATTTCCTTTTTTTCCTTTTTTTTTTTTCTTTTTTTTTTTTTTTTAAAAAACCAAAAAATTTTTTTCCCCAAAATTTTTTTTTAAAAATTTTTTTTTTTTTTTTTTTCCCCCCCAAAAACGAACCAGGGGGGAAAAATTTTCCCCCCGGGGGAAAAAAAAAAAAAGGGGGGGCCCCAAAGAATTTTTTTAAAAAAAGGGCCCCGGAAAAAAAAAACCCGGGGAAATTTTTTTTTAAAAAATTTAACCCCCCCCGGGAAAAAATAAAAAAAGGGGGGGGGGGTTAAAAAAAAAAAGGGGGGAAAGGTTTTTTTTTTGGGGGGTTTTAAAAGAAAAAATTTAAAAAAAAAAGGGGGGGCCCTGTTTTTTAAAAAAAATTTTTTTTTTTTGGGAAAATTTTCCCCAAAAAAAATTTTTTTCCCCTTTTTTTTAAAATTTCCCCCGGGTTTGGGGGGGTTTTTCCCCTTTGGGGAAAAGGGGAACTGGAAAAAGGGGGGGGGGGGGGGGGGGGGGGGGTTTTTTTAAAAAAAATTTAATTTAAAAAAAAAAATTTTTTTTTTTTTTTTAAAAAAAAAAAAAAAAAAAAAAGGGGGTTTTTTTTTTTAAAAAATTTCCCCCTTTTAAAAAAAAAAAAAAAAAAAAAAAAAAAAAAGGGGGGGAAAAAAAAAAAAATTTTTTTGGCCCGGAAAAGGGGAAATTTTTCCCCCAAAAAAAAAAGGGAATCCCAAAATTTTAAAATTTTTTTTTTTAAAAAAAAAAAATTTTTTTGGGGGGGCCCCGGGGAGGGGTTTTTTCCCCCCTTTTTTAAAATTTTTTTTTTCCCCCCGGGGTTTTTAAGGCCCCCAAAAACCCCTTTAAAAACCAAATTTCCCCGTAAATTGGGGGGGTCCCTTTTCCATTTGGGGGGGGTTTTTGGGGAAAAAAAATTTTTTTTTTTTCCCAAAAACCCCCCGGGGGGGCCCTTTTGGAAAAACCCCGGTTTGGGGTTTTTTTTTTAAAACCCCCCCCCGAAAAATTTTTCCCCCCCCCAAACCCAAACCGGGGGGGGGGGGTTTTTTTCCCCCCCCCCCCAAAATTTTTTTTTTTAAAAAAAAACCCCATTTTTGGGGCCCCCTTTTTTTAAAGGGGGGGGGGTTTTTGGGGGGGGGTTTTTTCCCCTTTTTTTTTCCCCCTTTTTTAACCCATTTTTAAAAAATTTTTTGGGGCCCCCCCCCCCAAAAAAAAGGGGGGAGGGTTGGGGGGGGGTTTTTTGGCGGGGGGGAAAAAAAAAGGGGGCCCCCCTTTGGGGCCCCTTTTTTCCGGAGCCCCTTTTCCCCCCCCCCCCCAAAAAAAAGGGGGGGGGGGAAAACAAAAAATTTTTTGGGGAAAAATTTTTTTTTTAAATTTTTTAAAAAAAAAAAATTTTTAAGGCCGAAATTTTTTAAAAAAAAAAAAAAAAAAAAACCCCCTTTTTAAAAAGGGGGAAAAAAAATTTTTTTTTAAAAAAAAAAACCAAACCCTTTCCAAAAAAAATTTTAAAAAAAAAAACCCCAAATTTAAAAAAAAAAAAATTTTTTTTTTTGGGGGTTCCCGGGGTTTTTTGGGGGGGGGCCCCCCAAAAATTAAAAAATTTTAAAAATGTTTGGGAAAAAAACCCCTTTTTTTAAAAAAAAAAAAAAAAAACCCCCCCCCCTTTTTTTTAAAAACCAAAAAAAAATTTAAAAAAAAAATTTTTTTTTAAACAAAAATTTTTTTTTTTTAAAAAACCCTTTTTTAAAAAAAAAAAAGGGGAAAAAAAAAAAAACCCCCTTTTTTAAAAAAAAAAATTTTTTTTTTTTTGGGCCGCCCAAGGGGGCCCCCTTTTTTTGGGGGGGCCCAAGGGCTTGGGGGGGGTTTTTTAAAAAAAAAAGGAAAAAAAAAAACAAATTTTTTTAAAAGGCCAAAAAAAAAAAAAAAAAAAAAAAAAAAAAAGTAAAAAAAAATTTTTAAAAAAAAAAAACCCCTTTTGTTTTTTAAGGGGCCCCCCCCTTTTGGGCCCCCCCCGAAATTTTTTTAAAAAACTTTTTTTTTTTTAAAAAAGGTTAAATTTTTTGGGGTTTTTTTGGGGCCCGGGTTTACAAAAAAAAAAACCATCCCAAAAAAAAATTTTTTCCCCTTTGGCCAAGGAACCTTTTAAAAAAAAAAAAAAGGGGGGTTTGGGAAATCCCCCAAAAAACCCCCCTTTTTTCCCTCACCCTTTGTAAAAAAGGGGGGTTTTTTTTCCCCCCTTTTTTTGGGAAAAAAAAAAAAAATTTTTTTAAAAAAAAAAAAAAAAAAAAAAAAAAAAATTTTTTTAAACCCAAAAATTTTTCCCTTTTTTAAAAAAAATTTCCCCCCAAAAAAAAAAAATTTTTTAAAAAAAAAAAATTAAAAAAATTTTTAAAGGTTTTGGAAAATAAAAAAAAGGGGGTTTAAAAACCCCTTTTTAAAAATTTTTTTAAAAAAATTTTTTTTTTTGGGGGGAAAAAAAAAACCCCGTTTTTTTTGGGAAAAAAAATTTTTAAAAAAAAAGGGGAAAAGGGGGGTTTTTAAAAATTTTTTAAAAAAATTTTTCCCCCCAAAAAGCCCCCAAAAAAAAAAAAAAGGTTTTCCTTTCTTTTTTGAAAAAAAAAATTTTTTTTTAAAATTTTTTCCATAAAAATTTTTAAAAGGGGCCCGGGGGAAAAAGGTTTTAAAAAATTGTTTTTTAAAAAAAAACTTTTTTTAAAAAAAAAAATTTTTTTTAAAAAAAAGGGGGGCCCAAAATTTTGGGTTTTTGGGGTTTTTTTAAAAAATTTTGGAACGGGGAAAAAAAAAAAAAAAAAATTTTTTTTTTTTTAAAACCCCCCCCGAAAAAATTTTTTTTTTTAAAGGGGGGGGGTTTTTTTTTTTGGGGGGGGTTTTTTTAAAAAAAAACCCCCTTTTCCCCAAAAAAAAAAATTTTTTTTCCCAAATTTTTTATTTTAAAAAATTTTAAAAATTTTTTTTTTTCCCCGGAAACCAAAAATTTTCAAAAATTTTTTTTTTTTTGGGGGAAAAGGGAACCCCCCAAAAATTTTTTTAAAAAAGGGGGTTTTTTAAAAATTTGTTTTTTTCAAAAAAAAAAAGGGGGGGTTTTTTTTTCCTTTTTCCCTTTTTAGGCCAAAATTTTTTTAAAAAAAAAAGGGATTCCCAAAAAAAATTTTTTTTTTAAAGGGCCATTTTTTTTTTAAAAAAAAAAAAGGGGGAAAAAATTTTTTTTTTAATTTTTTTTTTTCCCCCCCTTTTTGGGTTTTTGGGGGGGAAAAAAAAAAACCCCCCCCCAAAAAATTTTTTTTTTTTTTTTAAAATTTTTTTTTGTTTTTAAAAAAATTTTTTTTTTTTTTAAAAAAAAAAAAAAAGGGGGGGGTTTTTGATATAATCCCCACACTGGGACCTTGACCTTGAAGATAGAAATGCATTGTTTTTGCATACAAGATACAGTTACAGGTGCACCATAATACTGAGTTTGGTTCGAAAGGTTGCATAACAAACACTCAGCTGACTGGGAACAAATATGTGTCACAAGCGTTACATCCCTCACCCCTGAAGACACCACAGCACTTTCCCCTTTGTAGTCAAACAATACACCATACACAGCGCAAAAAGAGGTCAAACATTGCTGCCACAAGTCAGCTGATGTGGACTCATACATTAGGGTAGGTCAAAAATCAATGGTACAGAAATAGTTCTTTTGTGTGCTCGCATGGTACACCATTTTAAGACACCATGTCAGCCACCCCTGAAGAAATGACTGTAATTTATTTCATATCTGTTCTTATGTCATCAAACTAGTGTTGTGAACAAATCACAATATCATGATACACACTCAGAAGACACTATCAGTAATGTACAAGACACTGATTATGTTTTCTTTGTTTGGAGCTGTTAGTAGGAAGCAGCACACAGTAAATATCATTTGTATGTAAGAACTAGCCACCTTCTTTCTCATAAAATCTGTTTTTATTCAAACATGAACGATTTCAAAGAAATATCTGCAATCAGCTGACCTTTCTGTAGCCATGTCACAAATGACGGCCATGAAACTCCTGATTTTTACCAAAAAAAGACTCACAGCACAAGAAATAATGATGCATTGACACATTGTGGCATTTCCTTTATTTCTCCAAACACATTACATCAGAAATATAGCAGTAGTTTAAAAGCTTCATGTTTTAATTTAATTTTTATTTCATTGGGAAAGCGTCACCCTCTTTGGTCCAGTTTTCAGGAGAATGACCCATATTTTATGTACTCATCAATATAATAGTTTTGTCTTTTTTGGTTTGGTTACTTGTTTGTTTGTTTTGTTTATGTGATAGATATTTTTCTGTGAATTTCCATGTTAGGAGCAGCACCTGATGCACAGCCTGCCCACCCTGGAATGCACAGAAGAGTGAGTTGTTTAATGGGAACACATATTGTGATGCTAAGACTGCATTCATGAGGTACTTGTTTCACTTAGAATAGTGTATTATTACAAAGTGCTTCTCTCCAGGTTCCTGTAATGTATTACAATAACTTTGCTGCGTGCTGTTATCGTGACTGTCAACACTATTATACTCTTGTAATCCAGGGACTACAACACTTAGCTCAGAATTGACACTTTAACCATGTTTCTGAAATGAAACAAAAGCTTTACAGAATTACGGAAAATAAGGGGTTTTCAGAATTCTGAACCTTCCTAAACAGACTGTTATTTCTTGACTGACATCAGAATCAAAAGTGTTGATTGTGCCATTTTTTTTAGTGTATTCATTTGTTGACATGTCATTAATAGTGATATTTACTGTGTTGGTTGTCCTTGTTGGTGCTGTGACTGTTGTTTTTTGCCTGAAGTTAACAGCTACGATAAGTTCCGTTCTCATGTCATGGTTTGCTTGTTTTTGCAGAGCAAATCAATGCCTGTAACCAGCACACAGCGGCTGGTGACCCAAGAAACCATGGCTACACCCAAAGTTGAGCGACAGACAACAAACACCTCTACTCCATCACGTCTGATCTTCTACCCTAAACCCATTCCTCCTCCCCAAGTCTTGCCAATCACTCGCACTGTGAGCATTTCACCTCATTTTACTTTGTTTGTGAAATAGTGTTTGTTGCTAATATTACACAAAGATCTGTGTTCTAAAATTTCCACCTGGATGTACACTGGGTGGTGACCGCTATTTAGAGTTGTCCTAAACCATGATTGATGTAATGATGCAGTCATATTTTATTGCATCCATATTCACAGCATTAGGGTAGTTTCTAGGAGCTAAGCATGAGGACTGGACTTTGGTCTGATAGCCTTGTAAAAAGCCTGGCCACCATACCAAAACCTCTGGCATCAACCACAACCATGTCAGTGCTTTTGATAGTGGTTTATTGAGCAAGTGAACAATCTAAATTTGTCAGGAAATGTATAAAGAGACAAGCAGATCGGATGGGCCTGTGTTATATAACAACATTTGTCAGTGCAAGTCATCTGAGCAAATTTCTTCAGAGTGGTGCCTTTTTTTTCTTTTCTTTTTTTTAATCCTTAGAAACTGGCAGACTCAATAAATGCACTGGTTGACATCATAACGGATGAAATAGATCACCATTAGAGACGTAAGTTATGCATGCTATTGAGCACAGTCTTTTCCTGCTGTGATCAGAACCGAGCCAAAGAGTTCCCACAGTTTGCCAAAATTTTTTTTTTTTTCCCCCCCCCCTTTTTTTTTCCCCAAAATTTTTAAAAAGGGATTTTTTTTTTTTAAAAACATTTTTACAAAAAAAATAAATTTAAATGGGGGGGGTTTGTTGGGGGGGGGGGGGGGGGGTTTTTTTTTAAAATTTTTTTTTTTTAAAAAAAGGGGGCCCCCCCCCGGGGGGGGGCCCCCCGGGGGGAAAAAAAAAAAATTTTAAAAATTTTTTTTTTCCCCCCCCCCCCCCAACAAAAAAAATTTTTTAAATTCATTTTTTTTGAAAAATTTTTTTTTTTAAAAAAAAAAAACCCCTTTTTTTTTTTGGGGGGGGGGGGGGGGGAAAAAAAAAATTTTTTTTGGGTTTTTAAATTTTTTGCCCCAAAAAAAAAAATTTTTTTTGGGGGGGGGGCCCTTTTTAAAAGTTTAAAAAAAAGGGGCCCCCATAAAAAAACCCCCCAAAAAAAAATTTGGGGGGGGTTTTTTAAAAAAATTTTAAATTTGAAAAAAAAAAAAACCCCCTTTGTTTTTTAAAAAAAAATTTCCCTTTCCTTTAGGGGGGGGGGGTTTTTTTTCCTTTTTTTTTAAAAAAAAAATTTTAAAAAAAAAAAAAAAAAAAAAAAAACCCCATTAAATTTAATTTTAAAAAAGGGGTTTTTTTTTAAAAAAACCCCCCCCCAAAAAAAAAAATTTGGCCCCCCAAAACCCCCTTTTAAAAATTTGGGGAAAAAGGAATTTTAAAGGGAAAAAACCTTTTTCCCCCCCCCAAAAAAAAAACCCTTTTGGGGCTTTTGGAAAAAAAAGGCATTTTGGGAAAAAAAAAATTTTTTTGGGTTTTTTTAAAAAAAGGGGGGGGGGAAAAAAATTTTTTTTTACCCCCAAAAAAAAAACCAAAAAAAAAAAATTTTTTTTTTGGGGGTTTTTTGGGGTTTTTTTTGGAATTTTCCCCCAAAAAAAAAAAACCCCAAAAAATTTTTTTTTTTTGGGGGGGTTTTTTTTTTTTGGGGGGGGGGGGGGGAAAAAAAAATTTTTTAAAAAATTTTTTGGGAACCCAAAAAAAAAAAATTTTTTTTGGGGAAACCAAAATTTTTTGGGGAAAAATTTTTTTTTAAAAAAAAAAGGGGGGGGGGTTTTTTTTTAAAAAAAAAAAACCCCCCAAAATTTTTTGTTTTTTTTTTTTTCCCCCCCAAAATTTTTTATTTAAAACCCCCCCCTTTTTAAAAAAACCATTTTTTGGGGGGGAAAAAATTTTTTTTCCCCCAAAATTTAAAAAAAATTTTTTTAAAAAAAAAAACCCCCCCTTTAAAAAATTTAAAAAAAAAAAAAAAATTTTTATTTTTTTTTTTTTTAAAAAATTTTTTTGTTGGGAAATTTTTTTTTCCCCCCCAAAAAATTGGGTTTTTTTTAAAAAAAGGGTTTTCCAAAAACCCCCTTTTTTTTTTTTTTTTTCCCCTTTAAAAAATTTAAAAAATTTTTTTTTAAAAATTTTTTCCCTTTTTTTTAAAAAAAAAATTTTTTTTTTGGGGGGGCCCCAAAAAAACCTTTTTTATTCAATTTCCGGTTTTTTCCCCCCCCCCCCGGAAAACGGGGGGAAAACCAAAAAGGGGGGGAAAAAAAATTCACCCCCGGGTTTTTTTGGGGGTTCGGAAAGGTTTTTTTTTAAATTTTTTAAAAAAAAAATTTCCCCTTTTTTGGAGGAAAAAAATTTTAAAAAAAATTTTTTTAAAAATTTTTGGTTTAAAAAGGGCAAAAAAAAATTTTTTTTTTTAAAAAATTTTTTCCCTTTTTCCCCCCCCAAAAAAAAAGGGTTTTTTTTTTAAAAAAAAGGGGGGAAAAATTTTTTTTTTCCCCCCCCCCAAAAAAAATTTTCCATTTCCCCCTTTTTTTTTTTAAAAAAATTTCCTTCCCTTTTTTTTCCCCGGGGAAACCCAAACCCCTTTTTTTTTTTAAAACCTTTTTCCCTTTTTTGGGGGGGGGGGGGGTTTTTTTTTTTTTTTTCCCTTTTTTGGTTTTTTTTTTTTTTTTTTCCCCCGGGGGGTTTTTTTTTTCCCCAAAATTTTTTTTTTTAACCTTTTTGGGGAAAAAAAAAATTTTTCCCTTTTTTAAATTTAATTTTTTTCCCTTTTTCATTTTTTTTTTTTTTTTTGAA
>JABMCL010001345.1:0-79720 GCA_018857735.1 Alviniconcha marisindica | reverse complement strand
AGTCCAGTAAAGAAGTCCAGCCTCCTCCAACAGCAAGGTGTTGTTCCACTGTTGACAGAGACCTGAAGCTTGACAACCTGCTGCTGGATGCAGAAGGCTACCTGAAAATTGCCGACTTCGGCCTCTGCAAGGAGTGCATGGGCTACGGGGATCGAACCAGCACCTTCTGCGGCACGCCAGAGTTCCTGGCCCCTGAGGTGCTGACGGAAACGTCGTACACGCGAGCGGTGGACTGGTGGGGGATGGGGGTCCTGATCTATGAAATGCTGGTGGGAGAGGTCAGTAGGCTGCAGTGGTAGCTGTGCGTGCATGTGTCTGACAGGTGTTTTGTGTCTGTGCTAGTCTCACTTAGTGTAAAATTGTGCATAAATCTCAATCTTTTTTCTTTCTGTTGGTTTTTTGTTTGTGTGTGTGTGTGTGTGCAGGTGGGGGTGTGTGTGTGTGCCACCAAAGGCATTGCTAGTGCAGCAGTGTGTTGAAATTCTGTATGAAAGCAGTCATGTCTTTGTAATTGTTTTATAGGAATATTCCAGCAGAAAACTACAACAGAGTGGACTGTTTTGATGTGTGTGTGTGTTCTTTGTTTTTGTTTCCTGTCAAATAGAATTCATGAACAAATTTTTAACTTTTTTTCTCTTCATTTTTATAGAGTAGGACTTATTGATTTGTAAAAACCGGCATGTGTAGTCGGTTAAGTAAATATAAAGTGCTTGATAGATACATTAATAATAATAATGTACGTTTATCATGCGCTCATCAACGCCCTGAGTGCTCACATGATACATATTAACCTAAATATGATATTCTATACAATGGAGACAAGAATTGTCCTAGAAGTCTTGGGCACCACTAGCATCATTAGCAGCCACATGCATAGTTTGGTCGTAGTGTTGGGAACCACCAGTAGCAAACATGCCTGCAGGTATTCTGACTGCTTGTTGTTTGCCTGTGTGTGTCACAGTCTCCGTTCCCTGGCGATGACGAGGAGGAGGTCTTTGACAGCATCGTCAACGAAGAAGTTCGATACCCGCGATTCCTCTCCACAGAAGCCATTGCTATTATGAGACGGGTAAGGTGGAGAGCGCTGGCTGAAATCAGACTATTTGAGAGTGGGAAAGCTGCAAAAACCTGGGGGGGGGGGGGGTCTTTGAAATGGGTTTGGGAGATTTTAGACTGCTTCACAGTTTCAAAAGTTCACAGTTTTTAAATTGGCCCTTTTCAAGACTGGAAGAAGTATGGGGAACAAATGGGCTGAGTATCAGGAGTTGAAAAAGGTTTTGAGGTGGCCTTTCTCAAGACTGGAAACACTATGGGGAGAAATTGGGCGGAGCCTGTCTGGACTTGAAAAAAGGGCGAAATTTTTCAGACTCGTGATGATCCTTTTCCGTTTTTGAAAAGCCTTTCAAAGAAAGTGCTTCCAGAATTGCTTCTGTTAAAAAAAGGATGAGCGTTGATTCTGGAAACGTGGGCAGTGCTGTCACCCCTCCAGCCCCCAAGGTCAGTCATATTCGTAATACTACTACTAATAATAATAAACTTTATTTATAATGTCCCAGTTTTGAAAACTAGTTCCAAGCACTGGTGACTGTACAGCATCACGTCAGAGTCATAATACATAGCTAAGAAAGACACGCTTTATGATCATTTATGTTTTTGAAATCTGCGGCAATGTGATATGGCACAAAAATGGCTCTTTTTTCTGTAACTGATGGAGGTGGGGTTAAGCCACATTTGACGTTGATGTATTAGCTGTGCATTATAATTCTCTGTAGGAAAAGGCTGTTTGAGGGGTTCAATTTGTTGGCGTGTGGTGATAGTGGTTGTAGGTTGTTGTGGATGCCGTTTCATTAAAAGATTTAATAGATTCTGCCACATAAATGCCAAGATGTGTACAGCACTATTGGCTAGCCTGTTACTTCAGACAAGGGAATTCAGTTTAGTCACATTTATTACATTTTGATGCAAACACGTTTTCAGTGGTTGATTAAAACCTCGTAATGCAGTTTTGTTTTGTTTTTGTTGGGAGCATTGCACTTTTGAAGACCCAGTTTATTCATACTTCTTTGGAGAACATTTCAGAGCTCCGGATAAGACTGTTAAGACAGCTGTGGATAACTGTGCAAGTTCCTTTTTTTAGAGGAGGCCAACTCAGAAGTTTAGTTGCGTAGTTTTCATGGTGCATTTGCAACAAATCAAAACAGAGCTATTCCAAGTTTGAGTTTTGTGGGAACGCATTATATGTAACACTAAACTTTTTGCAATGCACTAGAGTTTTAGTCTTTGTCATATGATCATGCTGCCAGTCCCCAAAACTGAGTTATTAATCTGTCAACATTGTATTGTTTTCAAATTCATGTCATCATTTTGGAGGAAACACATTTGTTTATCTTTAAGTTTAACCGGAAGCACCTGCAGTTGACATCTTTTTGGCTAATAGTATTGGTAACATTCATGAACCTAAAAAAATCCTCATGTAGAGAAATCAAAGCACACAGAAAAAAAAGTGAAACATTTTGAACATACAAAACTTTTTTCTTCAAAAATTTAACTTTTGAGTTATTATTGTTAGGAGGTTTTAATCAGTCACCAATGCTATTTGACTTTGTGACATTTATTTTTACTTGGATCTTCTAAAGTCAGTGCATTGACATTTATTTCACACAAACATGTTGCTTCTGAACCTTTTTTTCCTTTCTTTATAAAACTTAACCATGTTTCTTCTGAACTGGACTTGGTGACATTTATTTGACACAAACATGTTTCTTCTGGACTCAACTTGATGATGTTTATTTAGCACAAGCAGATTTTTTTTTAACTCCGCTTTGTGATGTTTATTTCAGAGAGACATATTTCTTCTGAACTTGGTGGCATCTGTTTGACACAGACATGTTTCTTCTGAACTGCGTCTAGTGACTTTCATTTTGCACAAACATTTCTTATGTACTTTGCTTAGTGGTATTTATTTCATGCAAACATCTTTCTTCTGAGCTCATCCTTCTGGCATTTAACTTCATGTGAACATTTTCCTTGAAACAAGACTTTGTGAAGTAGATCTCATGAACTAGACTTTGTGAAGTAGACCTCATGAACTAGACATTGTGGAGTAGACTTTGTGAACTAGACCTCATGAACTAGACATTGTGAAGTAGACCTCATGAACTAGACATTGTGGAGTAGACTTTGTGAACTAGACCTCATGAACTAGACATTGTGAAGTAGACTCATGAACTACACATGAAGTAGACCTCATGAACTGGATGTAAAGAAGACCTCATGAACTAGACATTGTGAAGTAAACCTCACGAACTAGACATTGTGGAGTAGACTTCATGAACTAGACTTTGTGAACTAGACCTCATGAACTAGACATTGTGAAGTAGACTTCATGAACTACACATGAAGTAGATAGACCTCATGAACTGGATGTAAAGAAGACCTCATGAACTAGACATTGTGAAGTAAACCTCATGAACTAGAGATTGTGAAATGGACCTCATGAACTAGACCTTATGAAGTAGACCTCATGACCTAGACTTTGTGAAGTAGACTTTGTGAACTAGACTTTGTGAAGTAGACCTCATGAACTAGACTTTGTGAAGTAGACCTCATGCACAAGACTTTGTGAAGTGGACCTCATGCACTAGACTTTATGAACTAGACCTCATGCATTAGACTTTGTGAAGTAGACCTCATGCACTAGGCTTTGTGAAGTGGACCTCATGCACTAGACTTTATGAACTAGACCTCATGCACTAGACTTTGTGAAGTGGACCTCATGCACTAGACTTTATGAACTAGCGCTTGTAACGTTTGTTTTGTCAGCTTTTGAGACGCAACCCTGACCGCCGACTGGGCTCCAGTGAGCGGGACGCAGAAGACGTAAAGAAGCAGGCGTTTTTCCGGGCAATCTTTTTTATCTACGTTCTTGCCTACTACCTAGCGTACACTGCTCTCAATGTCTAACCCCATGTTGTCTGTCTGGTTCTGAAGCTAATGCGACGAAACCCGCAGAAGCGTCTAGGGGCGAGTGAGCGGGATGCTGAAGACGTCAAACGACAGTCGTTTTTTCAGGTAAAACCTGCCGTGAATGAGATCATTGCCATGCTGAAGTGTATTTCCTGTTTTCTTCTTCTGAGATTTTTTTTCTTTTTTTTCTTTCCTTTCTCTTCTTGCCCTTCATGCTTGCTGCCGTGTTTTTGGCTAGGTTGTTATTTATTCACATCACGTGTTTTTGTATTGCAGTGTGTTACTCACCAGCAGTGTACTGTATAGGTTTGGCCTTGCTGTTGGATTTATTTTATTTTATTTTTTAAATGTGTGTATGTGTGTGTTATGCAGTGTCACTATTGTTCTTTGTATATAGGTTTGGGTTGCCCCCCAAACGTGAACCTTTTCTCATGAGAGCCAAGACAAAAGAACTGGGAAGTGGATCTCAAACCTTTTTTTCCCTTTTTTTTAATTCTTCCAGTTTAAACAGGAGGTATATTTTGGCCCTAGTAAAAGAGGTTTGATAGTTTCAGGAGTTTGTTTTGTATTTTGCCAGGGGGAGGGTGCGCGGCGAAAGCATTTAGAAGTTTGATAGTTTTGGGTAAATATGCTTCGGCCTAGTTGGTTTCGGGGGCAGGGGGGTTGTTGCCAGGTTTGGGAGAATCCACATTGGCCTTGTTGAAATTGTTCAGTTTGCACTGTTACAGACATGAGATTTTTGGAGCAGCAGATAGAATTCTGCCAATTCAGAAACAGCAGTGGTCATTCCTGGGAAGCGAGAAATGCACAGACCTGTACTTGAGTACTTTCTAGGCGGGCTGGAGGAATCTGATATCTCGTTCAGTATTGTTTGTGGAACACATGTTACTGGCCTGGGCATGACTTTCAAGATTGAAGAATGAAGTCATTGAGGGGTTCGGTCATTTTTAGAGAGTATCCACTGGCTCGTGTGAGATCAGGGGACACTGGACAAACCCTCGCTCTGTTCACTCGTACGTTTGGTGCTAGTTCTTATTTCCCGCTTCTTGCACAGCTCTCAGTTATCCGAGGTGCACCTCACGTCACGCACACTGCATCGACCTCACACCGCGCACACTTTGGGCACACGCAACGTTTTCACTGGCAGCAGTCGGAGACAGGAAGCCATGTTCCCCGCGTATGATGGGTGGCTCCTGTACTGTTTCACGGACATTGGTGGAACTGTAAACCCATGACAACAGGCAGGCCATTCCCAGGAGAGGTCACTCTTCTTGTAAGAGGACGTCCCTTTTGAGAGGCCACATTTCTTCTCTTTTTTGTTTGTTTTAGAGAGAGAGACTGTCTTTTAGGAAGTTTGATCTGAAGTGACCCTGTGTGGTTCACAGGCTTTTGGAGGCCCCCCTTTTAGGAAGTTTGACCTGAAGTGACCCTGTGTGGTTCACAGGCTTTTGGAGGCCTCCCTTTTTTTTTTAGGAAGTTTGACCTGAAGTGACCCTGTGTGGTTCACAGGCTTTTGGAGGCCTCCCTTCTTTTAGGAAGTTTGACCTGAAGTGACCCTGTGTGGTTCACAGGCTTTTGGAGGCCTCCCTTCTTTTAGGAGGCTCTTTTATGAGACACCACCATTCTTTTAAGAGGCTGTCATTTTTATAAGAGGCCACCTTTCTTCTGAGACTATCTCTTTCATAAAACTGAGAGGCTTCCATTCTTTTAAAAGACTCCCGCTCTCTCATAAGCCACAAGCGGTTAAAAAGGCTTTCTCATAAGGTCATCTTCCTCATCTCTCCCTTATAAGAGACCGCCCATTTAAGAGGCTCTCCCTTTGTATCCCAGTCTCAAGAGGCTTTCACTGAGGGTGTTTTAGTGCCTAATACTAATACCTAATTCAGGCAATGTGTGGTGACGTAAAGTAGCCAGATACTTCCACAATGCAAGACGGCAAATTTTCAATTGAGCAACTTCTGCTGTTGGTCAGATCTTTGTTTTTGTGTCTTTGCTACATGTCTTGATCCTGCTCAGTTCTCAGTGTCTTAAAAAGTGGAGTTTCACTATGAGTAATTAAAGCGGACCCCAAACAAAGAAGCTTTATATGCCCAGTTTGATAGACATGGAACAGAAAATACACTCACAGAAGTTTACATTTTTTACAAAAAAAAATTGTTTCAAAGTTCGGAAAACCCTTGGTGTTCACACTGCTGTTTTGTGTCGGCTTTCTGTATTGGTAACGTCATGGACATGGTCAGTGTATGCAGCCAAATTTTTTGTGAGGTCATGAGCCAACTTTTTTTCTGGTCTTCATTGGTAAATGGTAATGAGGATTCAAGAAAAGAACAAACCAATGTGGCTGGGCTGCCCTGAAAAGCTTGCATTCACAAAAAAGCACACGTGTTGTATAGATATTGACAGAACAGCCATACAAAGCTGTCAGATATTTTTTTAACTGCAAATGTAGGTGTGTTTTTGTTTGTTTTTTACACAAATTTCTGTTGGTGCAACTTTTTAGATACATGATAATTGTAAGATCAGTCTAATATTACTTCTGTGAAAAGAATTTAAAAAAGAAAGAAGAAAAGGCTGTCAGATGGAAATGCTTGCACATTCTCTGTGTTTTCAAGCCAACCTGCACCTTTGCTTGGAGTTCCCTTTAATTGCCTGCAACAAGAGATGAGTGTTTTATGAGACTGAGGGAGAAATCTGCAGACAGTATCATTGTCTGCTGTACTGCTGTTTTGGTCTCATTACAGTTGTTTTGAGTTTATTAGAAAAGTAAAACCAGAAACAGTCTCTGCAGATTTTGCTTTCTTTTTTCTAATTTTCAGACCCATCTGCTTTTACTTCTAGCAAGCATTTCTGGTATTTCAGATGCAAAACCTTTTAATGCTTTTTTTCTTTTTTCTTTTTTTCTTTCTTTCTTTCTTTCTTCCTGTCATACCAGTTGTATCTTTTTGCTTTTTAGGATGAAAGTTTATCTAGACTAGTGTCAGTCAGTTTTTATTACCAGAAGGTTTAATAGAAACAGAAAAGTCAGATGTGCAGTTTTCAGTTTATGCGCATGTGTTTGTGCATGCACTTGTGTAAATGCGTGTGTGTTTGTGTCCATGTGTATGCATGCGTGAGTGTGTTTGTGTGCTTGTGTTTGTATGTTTATGGACTTATGTATTATATATATGTATGTGATTTATTTGAACTGTGTGAAATGGTTTGCATTCTTCGATGACCATTGGAGATCAGTGTTTTTGCTGAAATCTTTAACACTAAATGCTTGATAAAGTGATGTGATGTATGTACCTTGTGACAGATATTTATTTTCAATTTGACACCATCAAAACTGAGCGAGTTTTCCAGTTTCCCTTTCTTTCTTTCTTTACTTTGTGTTGAAATGTTCCCATTCCAAGCATGGTTTTGGATGTCAAGTGTTGGGCTGTGTACTAGTTCTCCACCACAGGCCACAGGGAGCATGCTGTGTGTGTGTGTGTGTGTGTGTGTGTGTGTGTGTGTGTGTGTGTGTGTGTGTGTGTGTGTGTGTGTGGTTGTGTGTGTGCACACGTGTGTGTGTGTGTGTGTGTGTGTGTGTGTGTTGTGTGTGTGTGTGTGTGTTTGTGCATGTGTGTGTGTGTATGTGTGTGTGTGTGTGTGTAGGGAACAGTAGCATTCCTTCACTATTTACTCACTGTACCTTGAGGGCAGTGTGAATGATCGCCTCCCCTTGTTTTGAGATTGGTGACTGATTCCCTCCCCTGTTTTGGTGACTGATCCCTCCCCTCTTTTGCATTGTGCACAGAAAATGCAGACAGCCCCCTCCCCCCTCCCTCCCACCCTGTATTGCTGTAATTCCCATGTACAGATGCAAACTCCCCCCAACCCTCCACCCCACCCCCATCCCCCCAAGAAAAGTAGAAAAAAGTAACTTGGTGTTTTACGCCCAGTCAATCAGTACAGTTATATTAGAGCAAAACAAAAAGAAAAGAAACAGTTTCTGTCTCTCCTTGTCTCATGTTTTTTGCAGTGGTGTGTGGGAATGCCCCCCCCCCCCCCCCCCCCTCCATATGTTACTGTCTCTCCTGCTCTCTTTTTCTCATCTATTTCTTTCTTTCTCTGTCTGTCTCTCTGTCTGTGTGTCTGTGTTGGGTTAATTTCTTTAAAAACATGGGTGCTGTGTACATTAATATGTTGTATTTGTCACTTTTGTGTGTGTGTGTGTGGGGGGGGGGGGGGGGGGGGGGGTGCAGTGTGTGTTTTTTAACTCTAATTCTAAATACATGAATGCTAATCTTTTTGAGGTGGAAACAGCTGGTACTCGTGGAATATGCTTTTTGTGATTGTGCATCTGTCAGATTTGGGGGGAGGAGGGTGCTTTTTTGTGGTGGTTGGATTAAAAGGTAATGGATTGATATTGTTGGTGTGTTGGTGTTGGTGAAACTGAACAATAAATATTTATCAGTATGCTGTTTATTAGCATCATTTCCTGAGCGTTTTTGTTTTGGAGACCAGGTCCCTTTTGCCTGTTTAAGTTAAAAAATCTTTTTGCTTTTTAAAGGAACTAGCTTTCTGTGAAGAAGCTTTGTCCAAGAGGTAGGTAGAGAGCCCAAAATAAATAAATATGTTGGATGTTCCCTTGATTTTCTGTACATTTTGTTAACTTTAAATTTTAAATAAGTATTCCCTTGATTTTCTGTAAATTTTCTGAGCTTTGAATTTTGAATAAGTAATTTGGATTTAAACTGTCCCCTTGATTTGATATAAATTTTCTGAGCTTTAAATTTGGAGTTTAAACTGTTCCCTTCAGTTTATGTAAATTTTCCGAGACCAGTTTTGATAGCAACAGATAACTGGGTCTGACTGCACCACAACAGTATCAAGCATCCAGACTCTGTGGTGGTGTGTACGCTGCTTCGTGTGATACAGGGCCTGAGAAGTCTCAACCCTGTCATCTTTCTGTCAAACCTTCCTCTTACAGTATTTCCACCCCAACTAATATCGATACCCAGTTTCTGCTACAGTCATTGCGTGCGTGTGTGTGTGTTGCCATATAACTTCTTACGTAAATTGTTTTGGTAGGACTGTGCTCTATGTGTGTATAGAGTAGTGTATGTAGGTTAATATGTATCACCTGAGCACTCAGGGTGTTGATGAGCGCATGATAAATGTGCATTATTATTATTATGCTTGCATTGCCCAAAGAACAAGTTCAGCTGAGGCTGCAGGAAGCTGTTAAGCAGGCGGCTGCACTTGACTGTTTTCAGCAGCCCAGTCCCACAAACCCTCACTAACACACGAGGATTGAAAGCAAAAATTAAACCAAGCATTTTGAAACAAATCTCAGTTTTTTGCTTCTTCTTTTTTTTTTGGATCAAGCTCAGTTTTGGGAGGCTAGTTCCTTTAAAAGGGGGACAGAAGCGATGACACCAGTTGGTCTGAAAAGGTAGAGAATGTGCAGATGCTTCCACATGCAGGCTTTATTTGTGGTTCTGTTCATATATGTATTATAAAGAAATACCTCTTTGCTTTGAATTTGAGCTCCTCAAGGTGCAGCGATGTTGGTTCACTGTTTGCGTGCCAATGAATAATGTGACATATTTCATACATTTGCTACACATGGCAGCTATTGTGGCAGCTGTAGCTGTACCCAGGTAAAGAACATAACAGACCTGACTTAGGTAGCGCTGTTCTTGTGGTGGCTGTAGCCATACCCAGGTAAAGAACATAACAGACCTGACGTAGGTAGCGACTGTTCTTGTGGTGGCTGTAGCCATACCCAGGTAAAGAACATAACAGACCTGACTTAGGTAGCGCTGTTCTTGTGGTGGCTGTAGCCATACCCAGGTAAAGAACATAACAGACCTGACTTAGGTAGCGCTGTTCTTGTGGTGGCTGTAGCCATACCCAGGTAAAGAACATAACAGACCTGACGTAGGTAGAGCTGCTGTCGTGGCAGCTGTAGCCATACCCAGGTAGAGAGCATGACCTGACATAGGTAGCGCTGTTCTTGTGGCAGCTGTAGCCATACCCAGGTTAAGAACGTAACAGACTTTCGTAAGTAGCGCTGCTCCTGTGGTGACTGTAGCCATACCCAGGTAAAGAACATAACAGACCTGACGTAGGTAGAGCTGCTGTCGTGGCAGCTGTAGCCATACCCGGGTTAAGAATGTAACGGACTTTTGTAGGTAGCGCTGCTCCTGTGGTGACTGTAGCCTTACCCAGGTAAGGATCATAATAGACCTGTCTGCCGAGCTCTGGAACCATACCCAGGTAAAGCAACCCGAATTTCTCGCAGGGGACTTATAAAAAGCTGCTCCCATGTCCTAGGGCTTCAGCATTTAGCTTCATTTTTCCCCCTGTGCTTTTCCAACACAAAGTGATGTGAAGAGTGAATCTGGCTTGTTGAAGGTTGTGATTTGATGACTGTTGTTTCACTCTGACATGACCAGTGCAGTTGTCTGGATATTAAAATAAAATAAAAAGTTGTAAAAAAGGGAATAACTTCACTAAAAAGAAAAAGAAAAAGAAAAAAGAATGCTGTGGGTAATTGTTTTGCAGCTTGATAGTTGTGCATCTTTCTTGGAATTGAAATCAGGTTGCCTTTGTGTCTTTTTATTGTTCCCTCTCACTCGTATTGTGTCACTTGGAGATGATGAGTGAGACTGAAACAGGTTGGACCTCCTGTGTCACAGCACTTGTGTCCGAACTAGACTGCTCAGGTTGGTGGCATGACTGTATGAATTGTGTGTTTTTGTTCCCAGAATGTCAACTGGCACGACCTTCTGACGAAAAAAGTGAAACCGCCGTTTGTTCCATCATTGGTAAGTGAAGCATGACCAGGGTGCGTCCTGGTGCAGATCTTGTCCTGAACTGGGTCCCAAGGGCCAAGGCTTTGAAACATAGAGCAAGCTGGCTGCACGCCATATTTGAAAATGTCAAAACGGACGTGAAACTTTAATACATCTGCCCCCCACCCCCCCAAAAGGGGTGGGGGGCCAGAGGGGGCAGCCTATAATGATGTTTGGGAAGAAGGAGAACTTCCTGTGGTGTGTTGGTATACCAGTTTGAACTGGTGTTGGGGGTGAAGAACCCTGTGTTTTCTTTGGGTACAATGATACCAGATAGAATGTGTGGGTGGGGCTGGGTCATTTGACTGGTTTCTTTGGGTACAATGATACCAGATAGAGTGTGGGTGGGGCTGGGTCATTTGACTTGTTTCTTTGGGTACAGTGATACCAGATAGAATGTGTGGGTGGGGCTGGGTCATTTGACTGGTTTCTTTGGGTACAATGATACCAGATAGAGTGAGTGGGTGGGGGCTGGGTCATCTGACTGTGGGTTTCTGAATGGTTTCCATCTGCTGCCAGTCATGATTCCGTTATAGGTTTTAAAGAAACTGGAGTCTTGCACTTCTGTGTCAAGGTTGCAGCGAGGGCCAGTCAGTGTTAGCTTGCTAATCACAACTCTCCCTTTTTCTTCTTCTCTGAACCACAGCGAAAAGTAGGATGGAGATCCGAAACCTTGATCCAGAAAATAAGGACGTGGACTGCACGTGACACTTTCTTTGACCCAAACCGTTTTCACATATTTTATGAATAATCTTAGACTGCAACAACAACAAGAAGGGGAGGGGGAGGGTTGGAAGTCTGAGACCGAACCTGCTTCCCCAACTGGTAAAGCAAATGAACGTGCCTTTTGTCTGCTGTTGTTCCAGCGTGGCATGGAGGATGTCAGCAACTTTGATGAGGAGTTCACGTCGGAGCGCGCCATCCTGACCCCGCCCAAAGACCGCCGACCTCTCAACCAAGATGACCAGAGGTTGTTCCGGGATTTCACCTACATGTCTGACTGGTGTTGACCTCCAGATTTCACTTACCTGTCTGACTGGTGTTGACCTCCGGATTTCACTTACCTGTCTGACTGGTGTTGACCTCCGGATTTCACCTACCTGTCTGACTGGTGTTGACCTCCGGATTTCACCTACCTGTCTGACTGGTGTTGACCTCCGGATTTCACCTACCTGTCTGACTGGTGTTGACGATGGCAACCTGCACCTGCAGCCCAGCAGCCAGCCAGTGTGTGGCTGTGCTTCATTCAGAGTTACGCCCCATGGGCGTGGTGGATGTGTTGCTGTTTGATGGAAGCTGAGCAGTGGAGAAGAGAAGAGCTGAACCCTGTGGCGTGTTCGGAACAGATCTCTGTGTGTGTGGGGGGGGGGGGGCGGCATTTGTTTCCACCTGATCACAAAGGCAGAATGTGAGCGTCACACAACATATTATTGTTCATAATTTGACGTCAGCAAGGACATGGAGTGAGCTTCCAAGTCTGGCTCCTAGAATACATGGACACACTTTTCGTGGAGGGATTGTGCCACGGGGAGCCTACAGCCATTGCCAAGAGATAAAAAGCCAAACCCGGAATAGCAAAAACGCTTTTTGGCTGTTTGGTTCAGATTTTGCCTCCCGGACTTCTTTTCCGGCTGTAATTCTTGTCTACATTTTGATTGTGCACTCGACTGTTGGAATATACTGTACGGACAATGCACCTCAGCTGTTGACAGAGCATGCAT
Source organism: Alviniconcha marisindica (assembly GCA_018857735.1). Taxonomy (NCBI): domain Eukaryota; kingdom Metazoa; phylum Mollusca; class Gastropoda; family Provannidae; genus Alviniconcha; species Alviniconcha marisindica. The sequence goes on along the minus strand of JABMCL010001345.1, from coordinate 67,209 downwards.
ATATTCTTCTTCTGTACAGGTGTGTGTATTTAATGGAAATATGTTGCTCGAGGCGTGAAATGTCTGAACTATGACATGTGGGCATTTAAAGACAAAACTGAGAGACATTCTCTCCCCCTGCTAAAGACAAAACTGAGACATTCTCCTCCACTCCCCCCCCCCCCCCCCCCCACTCCCCCAACCCCACTCCCCCCACCTTCCTCCCCCACCCCATTCTTTCACTCTTAGTTCGGCTGTATAGTAAAGTGAAAATGCTCAGTTACTGAAATTTGACATGAATGCCATTTATATGTTAACAGTGGTTAGCCACTGCTTTCTCTCAGAGGCAGTTTCCGGTGTGGGCGTTTGCACAGGCTTGTGTAGGCCTTTGTGTAGGCCTTTGCACAGGCTTGTGTAGGCCTTTGCACAGGCTTGTGTAGGCCTTTGCACAGGCTTGTGTAGGCCTTAGTGTAGGCCTTTGCACAGGCTTGTGTAGGCCTTAGTGTAGGCCTTTGCACAGGCTTGTGTAGGCCTTTGCACAGGTTTGTGTGGAGCTTCGCACTGGTTAGTGTGGGACTTCACACAGGCTTGTATGGAGCTTCGCACTAGTTAGTGTAGGCCTTTGCACAGGCTTGTGCGGAGCTTCACACTAGTTAGTGTGGGCCTTTGCACAGGTTTGTGTGGAGCTTTGCACTGGTTAGTGTGGGCCTTTGCACAGGCTTGTGTGGAGCTTCACACTAGTTAGTGTGGGCCTTTGCACAGGCTTGTGTGGAGCTTTGCACAGGTTAGTGTGAGCTTTGGCACATCATGGATTGCTTCCTCTGTGGCTGCCAGAAGTTCTTTCCTGAAGGGCATTGGCCAAGTTTACCAGGGGTTCCGTTTGTATATATGCGTTCATTTGTATTCTCCGGACAGACCCCCCTTCCCCTTTCGTCCACGCCAATATATTTCCCTGCTACAAGCGCGGATGATGAACCAAACCGAGAATATTATTACACCACGGAGCTAGCTAACGAATGGGGATGCAGTTTACATCCTCCTCCTGTTACTTGACAGAGAAATTTAGTTGTTGCAGTAATCTTTAACGTTGTTGCGTATAGCAAAAGGGGCATCATCCATGCCACAGGTGGATAAGCCTCTCATGTCCCAAGAAACCTTCACACCAAGTTTTATCTCAATGGGTTGAAGAGGTGGAGCGCCAAATCATGGCACTGACAAAGACAGACAGGCAGACAGAGACTCGTCTTTCATTGTAAGATTATGAAAGTAAAGCGGAAAATTATGAGGAGTTATGGACTATTTTGTTTGAGTTGCTGTTGGAAGCGGTTCAGTTCAGTCCAAGATGACATCCGTGCGCACGGGAGGGCCCGTATGCACTCCACCATGTTCCTGCGTAGGTCTGATGCCTTGGCCTTGTGAGGCAGATTGTCCGATGCTGCTCCTTCCTGTGCCTCTCTCCTCCAGGCGACTGCGGCAGGGCCGTTTGACTCGGCTCATGGCGCCAGGCTCGGTTCTTCACAAAAGTAGCTGCAAGACTATTGCTTGTTCACAAAAGTAACTGAAAGATTATTGGATGTTCACAAATGTAGCTGCAAGATTATTCATTCAGAGATTTTCTGTGTTGCTAAGGATGAGGCACAGGAAAGGCAGCTTTGGTATTGGTTGTTTACAAAAGTAGCAGCAAGGTTACTGGTTGTTCACAAAAGTAGCTGCAAGATAATTGGTTGTTCACGAAAGTAGCTGCATGATTATTGCACAAAAGCAGCTGCAAGATTGTTGGTTGTTTACAAAAGTAGCTGCAAGATTATTGCTTGTTCACAAAAGTAACTGAAAGATTGGTTGTTCACAAATGTAGCTGCAAGATTATTGCTTGTTCACAAAAGTACCTGCAAGATTATTCATTGTTCACAAAAGTAACTGCAAGGTATTTTGCCAACTTTATGTAATTTTTTGTAAGCGATGTAAGTGATTACATTTTTTTTTATAAGGCACAAATAATAGAGGGTTCTGCTGCATTGAGCCATGCCCCCCCACGGTTAGTGTTCCAGTGTGAAGCTTTTGACCTGGCTGCCCTGTGGTACTGGCCTTCCAGTGTGAAGCTTTTGATCTGGCTGTCCTGTGGTACTGGCCTTCCAGTGTGAAGCTTTTGATCTGGCTGTCCTGTGGTACTGGCCTTCCAGTGTGAAGCTTTTGAGCTGGCTGTCCTGTGGTACTGGCCTTCCAGTGTAAGCTTTTGAGCTGGCTGTCCTGTGGTACTGGCCTTCCAGTGTAAGCTTTTGAGCTGGCTGTCCTGTGGTACTGGCCTTCCAGTGTGAAGCTTTTGACTGGCTGTCCTGTGGTACTGGCCTTCCAGTGTGAAGCTTTTGATCTGGCTGTCCTGTGGTACTGGCCTTCCAGTGTGAAGCTTTTGATCTGGCTGTCCTGTGGTACTGGCCTTCCAGTGTGAAGCTTTTGATCTGGCTGTCCTGTGGTACTGGCCTTCCAGTGTAAAGCTTTTGATCTGGCTGTCCTGTGGTACTGGCCTTCCAGTGTGAAGCTTTTGATCTGGCTGCCCTGTGGTACTGTGCTGATGGGTGGACTGCTTGTGATGATTTTAGGCTGAATCCAGCGTTCAGCGGAATGCAATTGGCCTCTTTGGACTGCAGCTGATCTCTTCTCATCCTCAGTAAACCTGCGTCGTTACTTGTTTTGCTTGGTTTTGTTTGGAATCCATCTGCTCTTGGTCCACTCACTTGCTGTGCTTGAGCTCGTCAGGCAAACATGGGATTGGCAGCTGGTCTTCAAGCTTTTCTTGCAGAATATTACTGGCAGCATTCTGATTGGCTGGAGCTGCTTGGATGATTGGCGGCTGGTCTTCAAGCTTTTTTTGCAGAATATTACTGGCAGCATTCTGATTGGCTGGAGCTGCTTGGATGATTGGCGGCTGGTCTTCAAGCTTTTTTTGCAGAATATTGCTGGCAGCATTCTGATTGGCTGGAGCTGCTTGGATGATTGGCGGCTGGTCTTCAAGCTTTTTTTGCAGAATATTGCTGGCAGCATTCTGATTGGCTGGAGCTGCTTGGATGATTGGCGGCTGGTCTTCAAGCTTTTTTTGCAGAATATTGCTGGCAGCATTCTGATTGGCTGGAGCTGCTTGGATGATTGGTGGCCCAGAACCCTCTATTACATGCAGTCGTGTCACAGATGCTTTCAGAAATGACCAAGTCGTGCAGTTATCAAAAGTAGGATCCTGTTTGGTTTGGTTTTAGAGCTGCCGAACTAAGTAACAAGCAAGCAGCTGTGATCTTTGCCTTTCCTGCGTTTGAATGCTGGTGGTAAGAAGACTTGAACAGATATCGTGCAATAAACTCCAAGACATTGAAGCTGTCTGTCAGTATGCATGCTTAGTGAAAACAGTAGAGCAAAAGGCTTTCACTTGTGTAAATAGAGGCTTTCACTGCTGTACGAACTGAGGCATGCTGCAGGGGTAAGCCTGTTGTGGAGATAGATTGGCAGACCGGCTTACTGCAGGAGTAAACCTGTTGCGGAGATAGAGTGGCAGACCGGCTTACTGCAGGGGTAAACCTGTTGCGGAGATAGAGTGGCAGACCGGCTTACTGCAGGAGTAAACCTGTTGCGGAGATAGAGTGGCAGACCGGCTTACTGCAGGAGTAAACCTGTTGCGGAGATAGAGTGGCAGACCGGCTTACTGCAGGAGTAAACCTGTTGCGGAGATAGAGTGGCAGACCGGCTTTGACTTCGGTGGTGGCAAGGTTGAGTAAACCTGTTGCGGAGATAGAGTGGCAGACCGGCTTACTGCAGGAGTAAACCTGTTGCGGAGATAGAGTGGCAGACCGGCTTACTGCAGGAGTAAACCTGTTGCGGAGATAGAATGGCAGACCGGCTCCATGAGCTTTTAGACCGGAAACACAAACGACAAGGCAAATCTGCAAGGGTTTGAAGACCATAGTCTCTGAAAGGAAAAACGCAGCAAACATAGTTATTTTTAATGATTTTTGTTATTCCAGGAAGGGAAGTGTTAGTAAGTAAGTTGGTGTTTTACGCCCAGTCAACCAGTGTGGATATATCAGGGCTGGGGAGGGGCTGTAAGGAAAGTTCTACAACCCAGGGAAGAAATAAACTGTGTGAGAATGGTGAATGCAAGCTTACGTATTGTCGCAACAAACTCCGTGATTGTAAGAAGTGTATTTAAATCAGAACAAAATAACACCTCAGTCGTGGTGTTCACAAATATTTTGCTGTTGGTAGAGAAAACCATGCATGCTTGTAAGTTATATATCATTCCATGTTATCGACCGAAGCCAAGCTGGGGAGAGAAAAAAAGCAGAGCACTTTTATAGTAAATTATATTCGTGTTAATTTAATAATTATGCAGAAAGTTGTAACAATTATCACTTAACTTGCCCATAATGCTTGCATTTCTAAATGCGAATTGTATGACTCACTGCTAGCTGCCGGCTGTTGGAGTGTGTTGTGTCCAGATTGACGTGAAGGTGTTCAACCCAGGTTTGTGTACATAAGCACTCTTGATGACTGCTTCTAGTGTACCTGTGTAATATGCTCACTACAAGGGGCTCTGTATTAATCATCACTTATTATCAGTTGTACATTTTGGTCATTACTTCACGTGTCACCATGTTTGTGTGGTGTGTGTGTGTGCACGCGCGCGTGTGTGTGTATGGTTTGCATAATGAGGGATGTTGTGATGCAGTCAGTGGAACAGCTTGTTTCAACTTTGTGTAGGGAGTGCCAGTGTTTGTGTGACCTATATATATATATGCATTTACATAAATAAGTAGTGTTTTACATTGAAAACGGTTGGTGGAGTTTAGTGTGGCTGACTGGTCTTTCTGGGAGATTTGGTAGAAGTTGCTAGTTCAGAAGAGTGTGAAATTTAATGCTGAAGTTATGTTGCAACATTTTTTTCAAACATGCACACATACACACACATGTATAGATTCAAACACATGCACACATGCATAGACTCACACACACATGCATAGACACACACACACACACACACACACACACACACACACACACACACACACATGTATAGACTCAAACACATGCATACATGCATAGACTCACACACACACACACACACACACACACACACACACTCACTCAAACACATACACACACATGCATACACTCAAACACACATGCATATAGGTTCAAACATGCGCAAACACGCATAGTCTCACACACACATACACATGCATACACGTGAACATGCACACGCACACACACATATACCGATGGAAGCATCGTGTAGATATTGGTGTCATGTGTCCGCCACTCGGTCTGTCACAACACTCCACATGGCAGTGTGCAGGCGACAGTTTACTAGGTGTGGCCCACCATCACACACCACTTTCTGTGTCCTTTCAGTACATAGGTGTTCATGTCACATTCCTCTCGGCCTCACTGTCAGAGTGGGCCACTTTCCATGTGTCCTAGCAACGCAGGCATCAGTGCCGCCCTGTGTCAATCACACTGTCACACCACCTTCCATGTGTCCTGTCAACATGTAGGTGTCAAAGTGCCACCCTGTGACACTCACACTGTCGCACCACTTTCCATGTGTCATGTCAACATGTAGGTGTCAGAGTGCCACCCTGTGTCAGTCACACTGTCACACCTTCCATGTGTCCTGTCAACATGTAGGTGTCAGAGTGCCACCCTGTGTCAGTCACACTTTCACACCATCTTCCATGTGTCCTGTCAACATGTAGATGTCAGAGTGCCACCCTGTGTCAGTCACACTGTCACACCTTCCATGTGTCCTGTCAACATGTAGGTGTGAAGAGTGCCACCCTGTGTCAGTCACACTGTCACACCACCTTCCATGTGTCATGTCAACATGTAGGTGTCAGAGTGCTACCCTGTGTCAGTCACACTGTCACACCACCTTCCATGTGTCCCGTCAATATGTAGGTGTGAAGAGTGCTACCCTGTGTTAGTCACACTGTCACACCACCTTCCATGTGTCATGTCAACATGTAGGTGTGAAGAGTGCCACCCTGTGTCAGACACACTGTCACACCACCTTCCATGTGTCCTGTCAACATGTAGGTGTGAAGAGTGCCACCCTGTGTTAGGTACACTGTCATACCACCTTCCATGTGTCCTGTCAACATGTATGTGTGAAGAGTGCCACCCTGTGTCAGTCACACTGTCACACCACCTTCCATGTGTCCTGTCAACATGTATGTGTGAAGAGTGCCACCCTGTGTCAGCTACACTGTCATACCACCTTCCATGTGTCCTGTCAACATGTAGGTGTGAAGAGTGCCACCCTGTGTCAGTCACACTGTCACACCACCTTCCATGTGTCCTGTCAACATGTATGTGTGAAGAGTGCCACCCTGTGTCAGCTACACTGTCATACCACCTTTCATGTGTCGTAGCATTGTGTAGGTGTCTGACTGCAAACTCTTGTCAGTCACACTTGTCTGTCACACCACTGTCCATGTGTCCTGATCTAGCAATTTGTAGGTGTCAGTGTTTGCCCTGTGTCAGAGACGTGGCCATGCCACATACATGCATTCAGACTGCCACATGCTACCAGAAATGCAGCTTGCACTGTAAAAATGTCAAATTCCTTCTTTTTTTTCTCTGCCAGGAAGAGCATATCTGAATTTACGGCTTATGTAACTGTGCAACAGCCCTTTTTTCTTCTTCTCCATTTCTTTGCTTTTTAGTTCATGTTAGTTACTGATCAATTTGATGGTCATTCACTTGCGCCAGCTTCCATTCACCTGATCATTTGTCTGTTGCTTTGAGAGGATAGTCTGATGAAAAGATGCAATAATAAATAACACCCTGATCATATGGATGTAAAATACTTTGATCATCTTGTACAGAGGTGGTGTAGAGTTGATATGGTGGTTGTAAATGACAACCGATTCCTTTTTTTTTTTTTTTTAATATCATAATTCATGTGAGGGAGAGCACGTCTGTGTGTTTTCTTTAATCATAATTCATGTAAACGAGAGCCTGAGCATGGTGTATGTGGTAGCATTTAATGATGCATGGTTGTGAAAGTCGTCAGAATTGTTCAGTGTGATGGCTTGCACAGTTTGACATCTCCGCCTTGTTCGTTTTACAAGAACAATGAAGATTATAACAGAAATGAGTTTTTGCCCCCTACAGTGGCCGAATAATAAACTGGCAGTACTGGACATCTTGCATGTATGCCAGTGGTTTGAATTAACATGGTTTGGGACTTTTACAAATGCGTGATAACGGAAAGGATGGCTGTGTAATTGGTGGGGGGGGGGGGGGGGGTCACCAGTTCTAAAAACAGAATGATGCTGGTCCTAGTCTGTGGTGAGCGGCTTGAAGTAGTTGAAGCATCTTACTTGGCACACTACTCTGGTGTATTTTAACCTTGTTCATTTCTTAACTGGGCAAGGTGTCGGCTGTTGCAAACAACAGTCACCTGGCACTGGCACTGGTGCTGTCATGGGATCTGTTGATACTGACATGTTGTGAGGCAGTGAGTTGTGCCTCTCAGCTTGACCCAGGCAGGGAAATAACCCTCTGCTCTTTCAATTTTCAACTGCTGAGGGATCTTTTGATATTGACCTGTTGTGAGGCAGTGAGTCGTGCCTCCCAACTTGACCCAGGCAGGGAAATAACCCTCTGCTCTTTCAGTTTTCAACTGCCGAGGGATCTTTTGATAATGACCTGTTGTGAGGCAATGGGACATACTTCTCAACTTGACCCTGGCAGGCAGGCAAACAGCACCCTTCTGCTCTTTCAGTTTTCAACTGCCGAGGGATCTTCATTTGTGGTAAAAGCACCAGAAACACACAGGTCATTCAATACATTCCCCCCCCCCCCCCCCTGCTCATTTGAGGGACTAAATTTTCTGTCTGGTTTCCCTGCCAGACCAGAAGACAGTGCAGAGCTGAGCCAGGATTGAACCTTGGACCCTTGCTGTGCAAGACACTAGCTAATGAATATCGGGATTAGAACCGCTTGGCACCTTTTTTTTTAACTCTCTCTCTCTCTCTCTCTCTCTCTCTCTCTCTCTCTCTCTCTCTCCTTATATATATAATTATGTATGTAAAGAGAAGAACCTGTTAGAATGATTGGGAGCAATAATGTGATTTTGCAGGAAAAGTTGAAAATTGCAGGTCACTTTTTTGTTCTTTGCTGTCTCAGCTAAAGGGCATTTTTGTCGCCAAAGGTTGCTGTACTTGAAAACGGGGGGTATTGTGCATTTCACTGGTTGCCTGCATATCTTCACCAGGGGGTGTGGCAAGGTTTAGGTCTCACTCTTGTACACAAAAGAGGAATGTGTGAAAGAGTATCATGACTGCATGTGAACCCCACTATAATGCTGTGCGTATTGTGGCTGAACAAGCTACCCTTCTGTAACGTTTTTGTTTCATTCAAAGACAGGCAGTAATGAACACGCTTACAAGTTGCACCCAAAATGTTTTGTGTAGTGTGTGATTGAGTGCTTGTGTTCTTAATGGCTACGCATGTACACAGTACATGCAATGATGGTATTGTGGAAAATACGAGCCATACTGCCTTCATCTGCTGTGGGTTTTCTCTTTGGTCATGATGTAAGCGTTGTATGTCCAAGGTATGTTTGTGGGGGGGGGTGGGGGGACTCGCTAAAAATCTGTGAGTATGTAATGATGACTAGTCTGCTGATGCACAAACGTTTATGCTGGCGCTTTCTCCGAGACTATGCAAATGAGACCTTTTTCTGGACTCGGCATAAGAAATTAGCATTGCTTTTTGTCCCTCTTTATTATTTGTTTGAAGGGCGTAGGGTATTTAACTTTTTTTAAAGTAAGATCTTTTATATTCTGCATATTAACCCTCCTGTAGTGTAAGCGTTGACACTTTCATACCTGTCTTGGTGGCCTTGATTGAAGTTCAAGGTTGCAGCAGTATTGGAGAGATGAAACAGAAATTGTGACATTGTATCCAATTAAGTTCAAACATTGTATGTTCTTTTTTATTTTTTTCCGTTTTATCTATGGACATAATTATTAACATAATGCTTTAATTAACTTGGGATTTAATGAAGACAGTTGACACATTTCAAGCCTTTGACAACAACAAAAAGCAAGCTTGAACAATGGTGTTTTCTCGTATGCCTTTTAAGCAAGATGTTTTAAATTGCATGCTGGTAACCTCTGTCAGGCTTTACACTTTCGCACTAGCTTCAGTGACCTTGACCCATTTTCAAGGTCACTGAAGAGCTTTGAAAGAAAATGGGTGTACTACAATTCTTTTTCGCATGCAGGTTGTCTGAGCGTTTCCTCTTGTCCGTCATCAGAGTGGAGTCACTGACATTGGGTGTTCCAGAGTTTTGTTTTGTTGGGGACAAAAGGATTTGTCCAAAACTCAAATACTAACACAACAATTTGCATTTGTTGCCACACAGAAGTGTTCCATATTGTAACCTATGGGAGACCGTATCACATGAGCAAAAAAAAAAAAAAAAAAGGGGGGGGGGGGGGGGGGGGGGGGGGGAGGGGTTATGGATACTACAATGAAATTATTTTAATGAACCTTCTCATTTACTTACACATGCACATTTGTTCAATTCAGTTTGCTATGGGTGTTTTGAGACATACAATTCAAACTGAGTTGAGAGTTTTATAAAATGTTGGTTGCAGGTGAAATTGTCATTTCGTTGTTTAAAATATATCACTGCTTTATGATTGGTCAGTGGTTGGTTTTTGTTTGTTTGTTTTTTATTTGTATATAATTATTATTATTATTATTATTATTTTTTGGGGAGGGGTAGTTTCCCAAGGTCAAATCAGCAATCTTTTGTTTTGTCAGGCTACTAACAGCAATAATTAGAGAGGTTGTCATCTCCACACTTACAAATTGTTTTAAGAACATTTTTATAGAATGGTATGTATGGGAATGAATTGAGTGTATGGGAATGAATGAATGGAGTGCATGTGTATGTGCGTGAAATGAGTGTGACTGAATCAAAGGTATGTGTGTTCCATTGTTAGGGCCAAGCACATGAATATCTAACACTGGTTTCACAGACACCCCTCCCCCCACATTACTGGTTTCACCCCCCCCCCACCCCCCCAACTGGCATATTATTGGTTTCACAGGCCCCCACCCCTCCCCCCCATCCCTCCCTACATAAAGGCTTTTAATTTTTCAATTATTAACCCGTCCCTAATAAGCCTTATGGTTTCTGTGGACGTAAAGCACCATATTTACCACTATCAATTATTAATACACATTTGGGCATTCACCCACATTAAATATAACAATATTTTTTGTATAAAAATAAAACCAGGTAATTTAAGTTTAAATGGTTACGCACGTTGTCCAGGAAAGTCTGTAGCTCAATCAAAAAAAAATTAATGTTTTTTTTTGTTGTTGATTTTTTTCATCAGAGTTCGACAGCATGTTGTTAGGTAGCAGCACCTGACTGGACATGATTGTGTTGGAGACTTGTCAAGGGACATCTGCCCTGCTGTGGTCAGCTCCTTATCTTACATTATGGACAGGCCAGCCAAGTGCACTTCGTCCCCTGGTTATTTGTGACGACCGAGAATGAGAAAGAGAGGTGTGAATGGATTGACATCGTAATAAAAACATCAGTCACTGGAATTCAGCTGTCTTTCCTTCTGTTTTTTCTTCTTTTTGTATGTTTGGGTTGTGTGTGTGTGGCTTCAAAATATTTTTGGTTATGGTATGCGACTTTGTGTGCTTGCTTCATGTGCATGTTAAAGTGTATGTATGTCAGTGTGTTAGTTACAGTGTTTGTGTGGATGTTAAATTCTGCATGTATTGCAGTGTATGTGTGTTAAATTGCGTGCACGCGCGTGCGTGCGTATGTGTGTCACATGTGGAACACTGGAAATTCAATCTGTTCCTGATCCACAATGGCTGAAAAGGCCAGTGCTTAAACTCTGTTTCATTTGCTCAAATCAGTCAGTCAGTCAATATCTTTATTGGCACCTGTGGCAAGTTAAAAACAACAGCAACAACAACATACGCATGGAATGGGGCATGGTGATAGAGCATTCATAATCGTACACACAATCACAACAACATCAACAGGTTACCAGTGTACATACTATAATAATAAGCTTGACAGAACACAAAATACTTACAAATTAATGTACAGTAACAGTACTTAACCACTTCATGTTTCATAACTAAGAGAGTAAAACACCAAGGAGTGAAAGACAGAAGGACAACAACAGCAAAAGCGGGAGAGAAGTATTTTGCCAAGTGACGATTATAATACAAATAAAATGGACAAAGTCGGATTGTTTTGTTCATCCATTCACATTTTCCCATACACTTATATGCAACAAACTAAAATAAAACTACATTTGCTAAGGGAATATACATACGTGTAACTAAAAACATGAATTTTGGTTCGAGTTTCTTTAAACAAAATTGGTTTTGAGATTTGTATGTGCATATCGTAATTGTATTGACTGCCTGTGTGAGACGGGCCCACAAACCCCAGAACATGTTCTGCAGTCATGTCCCCTGTACAAGGAAGCACTGACGCGCACCCTAAGGAACCACGCTTGCAGCAAAGCTCTGGGGCTCCAAAGAGGACTTGCTCCAGAAATCAAATTCATCAATACCACCAAGCTATATAAACATTTGGACAATCCTGGAAAAACATCAGCGTCCATAGGTCAGGAGCTGTGTGAGAGTCGAGGTGGCCATCCTGGGCTGTCCATCTGAACGAGCCTTCCGGTTTTCGTGGACGTAAAGATATATTGAACCGTGCTTCGGCATTGGTCAAAACTTGTCCCTAATATGTCAATTGACATCTGAGGACATTAAGCATCACTTCACCACCTGGAAAGGCAGGGCTCAGGAGCTGTGTGAAAGTTGTGGTGGTGGTCCTGGGCTCCCATCCCTAATAAACCTACGATTTCTGTGGACATAAAGCAACACTTCAACATCAACTGGAAATTCGGAGCTCAGGAGCTGAGAGGGGGTGGTCATGGGCTCCCCGCCCCCAGTAGTTCGTACGGCCTCTGTGGACGTAAAGCAACATTGAAGTTGCTCGGTGTCAGAGCTCAGGAGCTGTATGAAAGTGGAGGTGGCCGTCCTGGGCTCCCCGTCCCTAAAAGTCCTTATGGACTCTGTGGACGTAAAGCAACATTAAACTTGAACTCAGACCCTCAGAGCTCGGGAGCTGTGTGAAAGTCGAGGTGGTCGTCCGGGGCTCCCCGTCCCTAATAGTCTTTATGGTCTCTGTGGTCGTAAAGCAACATTGGTCGTAAAGCAACTGACACTGAACTTGAACTCCTGGAAGGTCTTCGAAGGGTATGCTCCCATATGCCCACGCTATGTTTAGCCTCTGTGTTTAGTTGGAACCATGGACCTACATATACGTATATGTAAGTCCTTGGCTGTAACCTGCCACCTGCGCTTTTGGCACACTCAGTGACCGGGATTTGTACACGTGCTACTGCGGTAACACGGTGGTGGTGCTTGCACCAAAACTGAGTCAGCACAGAAAGTTAGCCCTGGAGGAGAAAATTCTCCAGCGGCTCCTGTCGGGAAACGAGTCCGCGACTGACTTAATTTTTTTTGGACTACAAGTCCAGCACTGAGCTATCTTGGTTGAGTGTTGCTTTAGACTTCCACAGAAACTTACCGTAGGTTTATTAGGGACGACCAGGACGTCCACCTCGACTTTCACACAGCTCCAGAGCTCTACTCCCCCCCCAGTCTATGCGTGATGCATAGTAGAGTGTCTTTAACTATCCTCAGATGCTCGGCGACGCCTGACGATATTGCGACAGACGCCAGCATTATAGCTCAGCCTTCAGACTTTACATCCGCTGATGTAGATCTATGTCACACTTGAAGGCAATCCACGCCTCGAACTTGCGCCGCCATACGCAGTGGTCCCAACTGCACGCTTGAGTACGCCAGGTAGCGTGATCAGCCCGCCTGCATTTGACGCCATGACGTATCTTGCCAACCACACAAATAGTGACTCTTGTGCTATGTGTCGATGCGGAAGAGGAGTGGTGCGTGCCCAGTGGTCAAGTGGGGATGTTCCGTAAGATGACTTGCTTTACGTACCACAGAAACCGGAGGCTTATTAGCCGGAGAGCGACGCCGTCAATTCAGCTCCTAGACTTCACCTGACAGATGAAGATGTCTGTTGGCTAGGCTTTGTGTGTGCAGTGACGCTGATTGGTGAATTGCCATAAATAACGATTTTAAAAAAAATACTAGTCGTCATATTTATACACTTTATACTACATTCATCATGATGTAGCATTTTGCATTTCCGGAGACTGGCGCGGCCGCGGCGCCTGGGGGGCGGCAGGACATCAGACATGCTACAGCCTAGTCGGCATGAATGCCCTTTTTTTCGGTCGTTTTAGCTGCCCTGAGAGCATTACATGTATGCATTGACCTTAGCTGGCTGCCGCTTATACTACACCATGTTGAATTAACACAGAGAAAGTTGCCGTTAGGCTGCCCCCTATTGCAACTAGCCCGTACACTAGTGAATTAACATATGACATTTGCCCTTTAGACCCCCGGCTGTCTATGCAACTTAGACCCGCCTTTACATCTAGGCATTCATAACATAGGACATTTGCCTTTAGGCCGCCCTCGTATAGAACCTAACAGCCGCCCCCTACACGTCCATCTGCCTATGGCACTTCTTGTGACCGTTAGTTGTTTCACATGTACAAGCTAAGTCCAAACGTCAGTCAGCCGTCTTGATGCAAGAAATTCTATTTTTACAGGGATGACATGCCGATATCGCCCTGCCTCGCCCATCTACCAGATGTTTTTTTGTTTTTTTTTTATTGTTAAGTTTTTTTTTTTGAGTCGGGGTGGCGCGGTGAGCGGGGGCTCCTCGTACAAATCATTGCAGTCTTTTGGCTATAATTAAAAGTATCAGTGTTAATTACCGCTATACCGCTATAAGGGGGCTTGGTGGGGAGGGGCCAGGGTAGCGACTTCTTCAAACCTTGACACTCCCTGGAGACCTTAATCCCTTAATGGTAACAGTAAACTATTCAGTATTAAAGTATTACTAGTTAAAGGGGGAGGGGAGTATAACAAGTAGATAAAGTTACTTTTGACATTCCTTGACCTTTTGATGAAGATTTGGGCTGGGGGTGGTATCAGCTAGGATGAGGTAAGAGTTGAAAGCTCCATTAGTTTGTAGTATTGTCGCACTTTTATGTTGCATACTAGTTACAACTTGGTATACTATATTCCTCTTGTCACTGTCAGTTGTGGTGCATGCTCGGAAGCACTAAGTCATGTCTGACATGTCACTGATACTATAATTAATATCGTTTAACGCATCATGTAGTCTGTGCTATCGAACTTGGTTTTCTAGGCTAGTATGACTGTGCCATGTAGATGATTGATACACATCCCTATACACTAGATACAGTAAGTGCTCACACCTGTCAGAGCCCCACATGTCATGAGTACATATTGCCCAACATACTCGGGAGCCAGCAGCCCACAAGGCAAGCTTAACACATCGCATTCAGTGCTATCGATAATGGCCAGCCAGAACCATTGCATATTCCAACTTTACATTGCCCCTAGTTGGTGAAGAGTGAGAACAAGAGTAGAGAATGCCATTCTTGATCATGTACCACCATGAAACTCAAGAACAAATTAGCCCCACAGCCACCCCCCCCAAACAGTCAACCATTATTAGAAGTGAATCGGCCAGACTTGTCAAGCAAGTCATACTCAGCCTGGTCACTACTACGCCCCCCCTAAGTCACTCAGCCCAACTGCATAGTGCAATTCGGAACGAAGAGAGGTCTACACTACATAGCAGGGAGCACCAAAATGTCTTCAGTGGAAGAGCTTTTCCTTAGAAATGATGGTGCTTTTGATTAGATTTTACAGCTGAGCATGTCTTCGCAATGGACAGCTGGTCAGCTAAGCCAGGAGGGCTGTATTGGTACTAATGTCTGTTGTCAGCAAACCTGTAAAGGTTGCGTGGAAGGGGAGTGAATTTTCAAACAATCAGTGCTTGAAATGTTGAATAAGACAGTCGGAAGTAACTTTTGAACCAGTCTGTGTTGTGGACAGGAATCTGAATCAGCAAGCGATGTTTGATGTGTGCAGCACTGCAGGATACAACAATAGATCACAGTTACAGCTAACACTAACCCATGTGCTTTACCATGCTTGGAAAGTGGCCTAGTTTATATCCTTCCACTGCACAGGCATATGAAGTTTGAAAGAATTTTTGTTGAAAGTCTGTTGTAGATTTTTTTAGTTTGTGTATGTGTTGCTTGGTTGAAGCTGCTTGAAGATCAAATGACCAGCTAAACTTGAGAACAAAATAACATTATTATCATAAACATTAGTGAGTGCTACAAACTCTATTTGTGCCTTTCAGATAGTAGCCAAACCTTTTACAATTGCTTGTGCAAATAACATACTCAAAGACACAATGCTAATCTAAACTCTTTTTTTACTTCATATTATTCTATGTTTACTCTCAAAACAGTCCTTATTTTATCCTCCTCCACATTGTACCCACAACATCGTATCTCAAGCACACATCCACTTACCGAGTTATTATCCCAATAAACATAAGCAGTGCCATTTAAAAAAACAAAACCAACTTCGCATGTTTCATATCACATCACCTTTGTGCTCACCTTCTATGGCACAGTCATAATATAATAATATGCCCAATAACACTACTAACAGTGCTCAACACACTTATCAGGTGGATTTCCCATTTTCATAACCCTCATGGCTTGGACGCGTCTCAATGCCAGGACAGTAAGATGGACATCTGGGTGTAGACCCACTCTCGCGCATTCTAGTTTTCAGATGAGATTCATTAGACTGCTAAGATGGGATGTGTCTGTGCACTGCATTCTCTCTTCGACCCTGCATTATGGAGCGCATCCCATTTTGTGCGGTGTAAGTACCATGGTATATTCTAGAGTAGATTGGTAATGCGTCATGTTTTAACCTGCTCTCCGTTGAGGAGACAACATGCCCACAACATTTTCTCGGTAGATATAGCGGCCTATGACTTCATGATGGACAGGCTCATCATGTTCACTGTCACCCCTCTAATAGAAGCGGCCAAGTCCCCATTCCCTGATCACTAGACTGCAGACCTGTCTACAGATTTTTGTCCTAAGCCATAATGACACCGTCATCAGTAAGTATTATAAAAGATAAACCATCGCCAAACAAGTTTACAGCTGTTAGTACTGTTGCTATAGTTAATATTGTTTATAAAATATATTGCCGTTATAGGCGTCATAGTGACAGTTGCTATATGAAATCAATTAGGCCAGCTTCCTAGTCATCAGCCGTACGAGACATAATGACCTCGTTTCCTATATATTCTATAAATATATGTCAAGGTGCATACCTGAATCTTGATTTGCCTTGATATAACTAGCTAATGTTAGTGGACTAGGGGTTTGGCGAAAAACAGTCCCAAGGTTACTTGTTACCATACTGATTGATGACTTAGTAGTAGTAGCTAATCTGCCAACTGCAATGATCTGTCAGCAGTTAGCCTTTGCAATGAGCAATCGTATAATTATCGATGCTGGGATGTTGACTGATCATCCTAATACAGCCAGAGCTGCAACCCTGGCATTAATTCACCTAGATAAGAATATGTTCATATATAACCTGTAAATTACTCAAGTCACTAGTTGTTAATGCCCCCATACTTCACTTAGTCACTTGAGTAATCTATTGACAGCATATGTCAGTACACAGCCTAACATGTCATAGAAGTTTTGTGCCCCTAATGTAGTTATTAGCTTCTTGCCTTACCCTTAAGCCGGCCCATAAGAGACTAGTGTGCATTGGTTGATGAGCTCCGACTATACTACGATAAACAGGTAGAGCATAATCATACAATGAAAATAGGATTCAGCTCCTTATAAATCGCGGACCTGAGTACATTGACGCCTTGGAGGATAGTAATGGAAGGTCAGGTAGTAGGCCAGTACGTCGTGCACAGCTAGCCCAGCCCCTGAACTTGTACTGCGGTGAAAGTCTAAGCCTGACTAGTCGTGTGACTGTTCTCCTGTTCGCATAGAATAACGCTAGCGCGCTTCAGCCCTTTTAATAAAGCTAAGCCATGTTTATCGGAAGGGCGCCGGTGGCACGGCTGAGATCTCATTCGGAGCCACCGATAGCAGAGCCAGAAGACTGCCTCTCATAACGCTGAAATACACTGAAAGGTGCTGCAATGGCGTTGCTAGCTGATGTACGACTGACCAACTACTTTAACAAGTGGGTTGTGGATACAGGACCAGCCCCCGTGCGGGCGGAGTTTGCGGATCAGCAGCAGCACTGCAGTGAAAGGCACTAAGATTGGTTACCTGCTACATCGTTGCATACTGCTATGCTATAGTTTTGTAAATATCACCTTGAAACTCACAGTAAAGTTATTGTCCAATGCATTTAGTCACAGGCACAATGCCTCTGTGATATGCCATGCTAATGCACTGTAGTGCCGTGCACTTAGAGTTACATAGTCTATGGACGCTAGCCAGCCAGGAATTGCGGGCGAGGACGGGGGGGGGGGGGGCCGGGGAGTTATATAGCTACTTTCTTTTTCCAGTCTCCAGTAAGTCCCTAAGTTTCTTCCTCATTTTCTTACTCCCTTAACTTTGAGTATTTCACTATAAGCAAAGCGTCACCTAGGTTTCATACATTTTTTGTTTGACCGTTGAAAGGAATCTTAGGCTATACCTGTGACATAGCCTGACTATTACGTATAGACAGCAGTCGTAAACCTAAACTGCTAAAAAGGTGATTCAGGCCTTAGTCTGCCCCACTGCTATACTAAATTAACATGATCATTCTAAATGAGCATTCTTTACAGTAAATCGCCCCACACTCAATGTCAACAGAACAATAAATAAAAATACAAAAACTGGCCCCGTATAGTAGAAAAATCACAGATGGATGGCCTTTTTCTGTGCGACTCTTACTTAGGGGCGAGTCACAGTCGCTAGACTGTCGGACTGCTACTGCGCTAAATTGTTTGAGTCACCAAGCTTAAGCACTTTATCTGCTTCCTCTGGAACGAAAATTGCCACCTATCGGACCAAACAGCCCCCCCCCCCCAATAGACCGCTAACAGCTTGCCCTTGATAGTATACACCATTCCTGTCAATTATTGCTGGTTTTGTAACGTTACTTTCTTTAGGCTGAGGTACTCCGCCTTTGCAGTTCCATACGCCAGCTCACGGTGTAACTGCAGTAGACCCGTATCTGAAGTGGTTAACAGCCTCCAAGCCCCTCCTATCTACAACCAGCCGTCAGCATTGCTGCAAAGCAAATGGCGTCAGCCCCCCGGCCCCCCCCATGGTAAGGCCTGCCTGTGACTGCACTGAGGCGCAAGTCCAGGTGCGACAGCGAATCTAAAGCCATTCGCCAACTGTGTCAGCCCGCGGATAGCACCATAGATGGTTCCGAAGCACCCCTGTCAGTCTACTTTATCACCATACACCCCCACCCCCTGCCTCTACCACTCATCCCCAGCCGAGATGAAGCGTACAGGAACCCCCCCAGACCAAAACAACAGGGTGCTTTCCGGGACCAGTGCCTACAATTACATGGCAATGAATGGTATTGTGTGAGTGTCATTAGCTTACACTTTGCTGACTTAGATAGTAATTGATAGTGATCGCCCATAGTGAATGTTAACCTTTTTACACACTTTTCTGATGTGCTTCACATGTCACTTGATGTGCAACACAGATGAAATGGCAGTTACTGTAACCATTGCTGCCACCCAAAACTAGTATATTATATTGTGAAATAACATAGAGCTCACCATCTGCCTGCTAAGTGCTAGTAGGCTCCTGGTAAGTTGGGCTTTTTTTCTAGCCGCTAGCGCGCTCAGCTGCAGTTGCGAAATGGAACCCTCTAAACAAGCACACGACGCACTTCTGTACCTTTACCCTCTGTTGGTGTCTTCTGTTGCAAATGCATCTCTGCGTCTTCCTCTTCAGCGGTCTCTCTACTCTTCGCTAACTAGCCTCCACTACTCTCTTCTCATCATCTACTCTCTCTCTCCTCTCTATACTCTCGCTCTCGCTCTCTCCTTCATCTGCCCTCTCTCCCTTCCTAAATCTCCTCTCTACTACTTAGCTATATCCTAACTCTCTCTCTCCTACTGTTTTCTTTTACTCTCTCTCTCCCCCCACCCACACCCACACAATCACATGCAGGGCACGCGCACGTACATACGCGAACACACACTACACACACAGCCTTCTGCCTGAATTAGGCAGCGGATGTTAAGACATGGATAGATTATTGTGTGTTACCCTGGATTTTCATACTCATTCGGACAGCTCTACATAGTTTAAGTGTTTATGTGCTGGTGTGTGTGTTTTCTTTGGTTATTATTTTTATGCACTAATGAATTAGAGCCATGAACTACAGAGAACCGCTATGAGTATATATGGCAGACCATTAATTTTCACACTAATGCTATGAATATGATTTGTCATAACATGATGCATTGGCATTCAGCTGATTCATGTAGGTTCTAGCAATAAAACTTTATGAGGCTATCATGCATTCCATAAGTGCAGCATGCTCTTTTTTACCTCTATTAGTTAGTTTCTAGGTTCCAAGTTTTTCAGATTGCTCCAAGTAGTTTTTGCGGTTGTGCGTCATCATGAGCCATGATCCACAGCCATAAGCAGCCCAAGCCGCGGCCTTCACCTATAACTGTGCGTACATTTACGGTAATTACGACCAGTAAGATTAAGCTAATTATATACCTTAACAAAAATCAAGCCACATGCGTCACACCATACTAGGCTGTCCGTTAATTTGCCTCATGACGGTTCTAAATACTAGCACAGAGAGAGCGTGTAGTGCTAACTTATGTGATGTACCCACTTTCGCCTGTGCATGCCCTATGGAGTGTGCTTTATGCACAGCGATATGGTAGCTGGTTGCCCTCTTTTTTTAGCAAAAAGTTGCGCAGGGATCACATGTACAAGATCGGTGCCCCACAATTGAATCCCCCCCCCATAGCCCTTATAGTCAATTTAACTGCTTACAGCGCAAACCTAGGTTCAGACAATAAAACCAGTCAGTTTGCCCCCCTTGGAGAGCGCTCGATCTAAGTGCACACAAGTCGACAGTCACAGAAGAGCGTCAACCCCAGCCCAAGGCGCCCAATGGCAGATCATCTAATCTATATGTGGCTGCAATCTCAGCACTTTATTTATTACTTCTATGCCCCTTACACTATCTTACAGGATTGTGCCTAGACAATTTGTTTAAACTTGGCTTGATGGTTACTAGACTAGACATGTATAGTGCCACAAGCTGTTCACAAAACAGCTTAGACAATATGCTGTAATCCCATCAGAAACTATACACAACTAGGCCTTGGGCTCGGTTTAATTACTGCCCCCCCCTACTAGGAGCTCTGCCTAAGTTTTTAAACAACCCTATTTTTTCACCCATGCACATCTGGAACAGGCACACACACACACACACACACACCCTTTCTCTCTCCCCTTCCTTGAAATCTCTCTTTCAAAATAAATAAAAATATATAATACTCAATTTTACGATTTAAGAACCAGTCACACAAACAAAAATAACGGCTGGGTAAATGCGCTATGATATGACAGATATAGCCAATTTACCTCTTTACTAGGCCTATAAGCTCGACATCTTTAACTGGTGAAATCAATCAGAAATAATTCGCCCGTTAACGTATGAATCCCTGCCCACTTTACTAAAAGTTTTAATAACTAATCTGATAGAGCCACTACGGTCCCAAAGGTAGAAGATTGCTTCGTAGCGAGCTACGGAGCGAGGATCACGGTGATAGCGACGCGAGGCCTGACTTTAACATTGCCCATTTTTAAACTATTATAAAAGTTAAATTGCAGTTCAATGAGCCGCCCTGATTGGTAGCAATATGAGTCAGAATGATCTGAGGTACTGCTTACTTTTAAATTTTCATTGAAAGCCCAGTATACTCTGAGCAGACCGTATCAAAAACTTATAAGTTAATACTAATAATGTAAGCTGTCATAAACACTCATTAAGAGTGCACAGCCAGCGCTAACTGTAACCAGTGTTAGGGGTGAGGAAGCGGTGACCACCCTGCAAACAACAAAGGTGCAGCTAGTATGCCACACTGACACACTGCAGACTAACAGTAGTAAAATAAATCACTGGTCTAATATTGAGGGACTTGCTTTACACAGCCTTCAGGAGAATCTTCTGACACCAGTTACATTGGGTTAAGCCATGCATTGTGTCCTAGTGCACACTTACCATTTCAGCTAATGAGTAAGTTCTGCCCCGCCAGGAGTAGGCCACTTTGTATTGCCATGTTTTGCGCCTATGTCATCCATAGTTTAGATGCACGAGTGGCCAGAGAATCAGATCGAGTCCATTGTACAAAAACATTGAGCTAAAAACTTACATAAGCTAACAGCTAAACTTCACTTAGTTTTTTTAAAAATAGATTTTTTATTTAACAATAATAATAATATAATAAAAAATAATAATAGATCCCCCCAATCTCGTAAGAGCCTGGAGCACTCTTACAAAGACATGGCCGCCTGACACACACACCACTCACTACAGATACATATTAATAAGAAAAAAAAGCATTAATGGGCTGATGGACTGTTGCGTAAAAGACCATGAGAACAAACTAACAACAACAGATCATGTATGCCAGAGAGAAGAGATCTGGGCTCAATTTCAGTTTATCGACTTAAGACAGCTATAAGACAAAAGTTAATAGGCATAATGACCTGATACACACAAAAGGTATTCAGCCAACCCATACTCAGTTGCCCCCTCTCTCCCCCTTAAACACAAAATGCCTCCAGGGCAAGCCGTTGTAATGTGTCATGCAACACTGCCCTCCAGGAGCATCCGCATAGAACTTTTATGCTAGTGCGTTATGCAGCTAGTAACGTACATCCAGAACAGCAGTAATCTCACAACCACTACTCTAAGTTAATTACAGGTATATTATTGTTTTTTCTCTCAAAGCTACATTCAGAATCCAGCCAACAATCCTTGCTAAAACATATCAATACCATTCTGCATGATCAGATTCAAGTTGACTGCACAGCAAAAGCTCAGTCATAAGAACTTGCTTGCATGAGACTCATTTATTATTGCTAGCATGTGTATGTTAGTGGCTGTGTGCATTTAGTGTGTAGGGGGGGCCGGAGGCTGGGGGCGGCGCGAGTCGTCATGGAGACTTCATGACAAAATGGGTTTAATATTACAATACCCCTATCAATTAATATATTATTTAATCACCATCAGATTTAAATAGCTATGTAATAGTTGAGCACATCCAGCCTCACAATGACGTATGACCCGTGCCCAAGCATTCAGGTTTTTTTTGATTGACACCTAGGATGCGGCACTACTGAGATAAGTCCCTCGTCAGTCACAAGACAGGATGCCAGTTTAGGTGGAAAGACAGAACCCTTTTGGGCGCAACCAGGGTCCCCATCTTCCCCTCAGCAATTGGTGTGGATACAGGTTTGCCAATTCCAGGTCTGACCTTCGCATAACTTGCTTTTGGCTGTTTAGCATTTGACACTCGGTACTGGCCCTTCCTTCTGCCACCAGATAAGCATTTGTACACCAGCTGAGGCTTCAGGCTTGTACTCGTAGGGGTCGAGTGGGGTGGGGGTGGTCACTGGGTTTTTTGCAAAACAAAAGAAGCACAAAGAGCATCAGAGCTACATTTTGACAAGCATATATCTATCCGTAGCTGCTCCGGCATATACACAACCAGTACCCTCCTTCCTCCCCAGTCCTGATCAAACTGTTCTGATCTCACTTAACCCAAAAAACTAAACAAAATCTTAATGCAGATAGACAGAAGCGAGCAATAAGAAACAACAACAACAAAACCACACGCTATTTCACCAAATGACAACAAGACCCTCAAAAAAACGAAAGAACACCAGATCAGGCCAGTCAAAGTTCCTAACTTGCGTCACCCTCTATGAGATAAATACGACTCTAAATAGCTTCCAAGGCAGTGCAATAACTATGCTAACTCATTAGAGATATATAGAGATTATACTGACATTAGCAGCTTAAACATTTCAACGATTCAGACGATGCCCAAGCCATACATTATGTGGTGATTGTAGCTATGGCAGCTAGAATAACTTAGCCCGTGATGCATTATGAATGGTTGTTTAGTACTGGTTGTGGTGTCATTTTCATCAAACAACACTGCTTGGTGATCCCTGGTAATTAATTCCTTCTCAGAATTGCAGTTTGGGCAGTTAAATATACTAACCCCCACCCCCCTCCCCTCCACCTCACTGTGGTTGGAGGGTTGTTTGGTGATCAGTGTAAATGCCCCATCCCCCCACTCTAAGTCCTTTTTTTCTGAAGCAGTTTTAGTTGTGTTGTAGAACACTGCAGTTGGTACAAAACACATTGCTGTTTTTGTCCCTCTGCATAGGACTAAGTTCATGTCAACGTGTACGTAAAAAACACTATTTCCCCATACTCTTTCATTTGCACGTTTGCTTAAAACTGGCGTTTTGTGTGCATAATGTAATCTTTTGTTCTTAAGTTAGGGTGTTTCTGCTAAAGCTGCCGTCTATCTGCAAAACACCATACCTTTTTTTTCAACACTTCCTTTCTTCTCTCTCTTTCACAATACACAAACCCAACACACACACACACACACACACACACACACACACACATTCTAACATTTACAGTCACAGTCATGTTTGAGTGTTAATGTTATTGTTCAAGATAATTGAGAGACTGTATGGCAGAAGTGAAGATGGGGCTCCCCATGAGAAGGAGTGGTGTTTTCCTGGCTGGCTCTTTCTTGCACTGGTTACAGGGTCAGTGCAGACTGTAATACTAACAGTAATAGCCGCCCTCCGGACTTCTGCCCTCCACCTTTCCAGTACATGAATCTATTAACACATGGTCTGTGTCAGGTGGTTCAGAACTTAGCCTAGCAAAGCCCCCTAGGCTTAAGGGTCTTCTTGCTGTGTGACCAATTATATTATCTTGACAACCCATTCCCGCCCCCCCACCCCCCCTCCAAGACGACGAGATGAGAGAAGGCATGGAAATGATCCTGAGGAGATGGTGCATATGTCGCAGACGACCCAACCACGATCCTCGTATCGCATAGCTCCGATCTCCGAGAACGGAGAGCAGAGAGCAGCGAAGAAGAAGAAGAGCAATGAAAAGAGAAAGAAGAAGAAGCGCATAAAAATGAAAGGAAATGTCTGCAAATGAAGTGTGCTGTCGTGCTATAGTAGCTGTGTAGTAGTGTCGTAGTGACGAAACGTGTGTGTGTGTAAGCTGATGATTTCCCTGTATAGCTGAGCAACACCGTAACTAGATTGCCACTAAGAGGAACTAGATTGCCACACCTCACACATCACAGCAAAAGCAGTTGAAGGTGAAAGTAAGGGTCTTGTCAAGTCACCCTCCTCGTGTCTGTAATTTCATATCATGTATAATTGAATCCGTCTCGTTTTCTGTCACCCTTTAGGCTGTCCACATGTGGCTGCCGCAGATCAGGGCATTGCTCTTACTTCATTTTACTAGATTAATAGATAATTAAAGCCCCTGGTCCCTTTTCTCTCGGAATCAGTCTTTTGTTTCTGTTTATAGTGTTCTTTGTCTGTCTGTCTCTCTCTGCTTTTAAGGTGGCAATCCAGTTAGCAGATATACAAGACTGTCCTTTCCTCTTGCAATCTATATTATATCAAGGCCTTTGAACGAGCCCTCTCCTCCTCTCTCAACCAAGAGATGTTTTTTTTATTTCTACCCCCCCCCACCCCCCCCCCCCCCCCCCCCCACCCCCCCCCCATTACCCCCCCCCCTCCCCCCCCCTCCCCCCCCCCCCCCTACCTCTCCCCATTTTTTTTTTTTTTTTACTCATCAGAACGCAAAGGATAACCATAGCTTGATCAGGTATTGTGCCACAGCCTTGTGCTGCGCCGCACATGAGTATTGCGTCGCGCCCTATGTATTCAGGCATATTGCGTGAGCTGACAATGCCATAGACTAGTGTGTGTCGCCAGCGAGAGAATCTCCTAATTAGAATGTTTGATGTTAAGATTGTTATATGCACACACAAAATGCCCCCCCCCCTCTCCCCCCCCCCCTCCCTCCACCCCCCCCCCCCCCCCACGCCCCCACCCCCACCCACTCCCCCCCCCCCCCTCCCCCCCCCCCCACCTCCATCCCCCACCCCCCACATCCCCCTCCCCCACCCCCCCACCCCCCCCCCCCTCCCCCCCCCCCCCCCCCCCCCCCCCCCCCCCCCCCACCCCCCCCCCCCCCCCTCCACCTTCCCACTGTTTAATCAAGACATGAGCAGACAGCCCTAGGTCAATAATACCATATCCTTCTATCTTCACTTCTCTTCCCCCCTCTATCCCCCCCCTCTTCCTTCTCTCCCCCCAACCCCCCCACCCCACTCCCTCCCTGTATTATACAGGTGTAGCCTTGCAGTGGATTTCTGGGCCTCAAATGGAAGACAATGACAGCCCTGTTTACTGTTATGGATATATACCTCACCTGTTATGCCCAGTCAGTGGTAGAGGTAATACCAGGTGTCAGGCTGATATTTGGTGTTAGGTTTGAAGTGTGAGATTGCCTTGTAGATTTGTGTGTGTGTGTGTGTGTGCTTTATTTTTATTTTTAAGAACAGTGGTTTTGAAACCTAAGTACAGTGTGTTTGGGAAATGTGCACAGGACAATTTGTGATGGGGGTGGGGGGGGGGGGGGGGGGGGATTTCTCTGTCAAAGCATTTCCAATAATGTAAAGTCAAAGTAATAGCAACATAATTTTAGGAATCTTGCTATAGTGACACTTTCAGTTTACCATAGTCCTCACTTGTCTGAGACAAAGACAGCTCCATTTTACTGTTTGGGGCTTGTCTGTTCTCATGACTGGTCAGTCACCTGCTAAGCCTGCCATGGCTGTGAATTGTGATGTCAAGATGTCAGAAGTGGGCCTATTTATTAATCATTTCGCAGCCGGATCTGCCAGTTTGTGCTTAACGAAAGTAGAAATCAACAGTCCTGTGACACAATGATGACAGCTTGTCGACAGTGAACATTTTTGCTATAACTTGTAATTTCCAAGATGTTAGAGTTTTAGACATGATCAGAAAAGCGAGTGCTGAGACTGAGTGCAAAGATAAGTTGCTGGCGACATGACATGACAGGTGAAGTAATGCTCCACACCCTAACTGCTGTGCCACCCTGAGTCAGTTCAGCTTGAGTCAGGCGGCAGGCTGATGAATCCTGCCTCCGGAGAAGATAAGTTCAGACTCCACCCCGATTCTGGGCTCCTAGCACCCCACCCCCCCAACCCCCTCCCCAACGGCTTACTCCACCCAGTGCCACAGCCAACGGTCTTGTCTGTCTGCCACTGTACCAGTACCAGATCCACTGGTGGAGATGGTGTGTAACTGGAGCTGTTGCCCTTGCCCTCTGTCAGAATGTAACCACCCTGAGTGAAACAATGGCACTAGTGGCAGCCTGTGTGGTGGAAGGAAGTTGACTGTGAGAAGTGCAGTGCCAAGTGCTGTGCCATTTCCAGAGAAAGCATCAAATATTGCAGGGGGGTGGGGGGGGTAGTGTGTGTTTGATGAAAAAGCAAGAAATGAGTATACAGGTTCCAAGGTTGTTTTTACTGCTGTTTCTCGCAAATCCACACTGTGTCAGTTTTACCTTTTTTTTTTACAGAACCAGATAAAACTGAAGGTAGACTGTGCCATTCCCCCAGGGGAAAAAAGTCACAAGCTGTTGTCATTGTGACTGTGGCCCCTTTGGATCTCAGCCGCATTTTATGATAAATGTACACTTCAAAGAACTAGATTAGTAGATACTATAGAATGTTCAAGACTGTGAAACATTACACTGCCTGTAGGGTCCCTTTGTACTATTGAAGTGGTTTATATCAGAGTGTGTGTGTGTGTGTGCGCACATGTGTGTGTGTGTTCAGACACAAAAGTTCAGTAATTGCATTTGCAGTGTCTGACACCTTGTGAAAGCTTCTAGCCATTCAGGACAATAAGTATGAGGTGGTGATTACATTGTTAAAAAAAGAAAAAAAAGAAAAAAGGATGCATATGATAAGCATACAAATCTGAAACAAGAATGACAGCTAGCATTCTAACACAGTAGAACGGTAGTAGTTTTGTAGCTTGATAAAGGGGAATACCCAGAAAATGTGCAGGTTGTGTTTTGTCCTAATAAATAGCGTTCTTTTGAACCTTTTATGTGTTTGAAAAGTATAAATTATTGTGTCTTAAAATTGAAGAGTGTGTGCATGTGTGTGACTGTTAGCAGTATGTGTGTCTGTCAGGGCTGCAGACATAATTATGTTTGCCCAGTAGAAAAGCCTCCAGTAATACTTTCTTTGGGCAAGCAGATGTTTATATTCACTAACCCAGCAGGCTTGTGCACAGTAGAGAATGTTTAACTTCAGCAGGCCTGGTGTGTGTTACAACTGTGTCCTATAAAACAAAGGAAGAAGAGGGGAAAAAAAGATAGGATGTAACTTGTAATGTTAGCACAACAAATGCTAGGTGTTGAGAAAGAAAGTGTGTTGGACACTGAATGAGTTGCTAATGATCAGGATTCTATTTGTAACCAAGGCTGACAGTGACAGATCAGCAGAACCAGCGAAACTCCATCCTGCCAAACACAGTCCAGTTACCAACCCACTGTAGCCCACAGTCTCAGATGTCAGGACAGAGCTTACTCTGGTCAGTGGGACAGAGAGGTGACTAAAGCTTACTGCAGCATTTAGACTACAGTACATGTGGTAGTACAGTACTACTGGTTAATTCTGTTGGTTTAACCAACCGTGCTGTTTTTGCACTGTCCTCACTCAGGTGGGATGCTGTTGTTTCCCCCATTTCTATTTTGAGACTAGGCAGGGATGTAGGTCTGTGGACCAGGATTTGAAGTGTGTGCACCTGAGGTAATTGTGGCATTCATGAGGTGGCATTCATGACCTTTGAGCGTTCAGCCCTTGGGGATTGGGCAACACTCCTGGCTTCTTCAGTTCTTGCATCAGACTGTACTGTCTACCTTTAAAAGCGGGTCGCCTGGATCAGAATGGTTGCAGGCAGGTTGGCCCTATGGATTTTTACTTAACATCCCTGCCATGCAGACTTGAGTCTGCAAAGGCTGATCAATCCCAGTAGGTCTGGCCTGTTTTGTAAGGGTTCAGACTGTAGTGTTTTCCTATAAATCTATGTACCCAAGCAGTTCACAAAACCAAGGCTCTGGCTCCATTGTGTGTGTGTGTGTGTGCACACGCACATGTGGCAATGCATGTGTGTGTGCAGCATCAGAGTCCTTGTGCGACTGTGCCAAGTGTTGTTTGTGGTTGTGGTGTCCTCAGAATGATGGCTACAATACACAGTACAGAATGTCAGCTTTGTGATTGAGATGGTTTACCTGGACTTTTGTTAATGCATGTCTGGAAAGAGAGTGTAAGTAATGGCTAATGCTAAGTCGGCTGTTGTCATGCACTGATGCTGCACGCCATTGTGATGCATCTATAGTATTGTTTCAGTGCTGTTCTGAGGAAACTGCATTGTTGCAGTGTCAGTCTGAAGAGGTTGTTTTGTGACAGCAGTACTTTTAGGTCTGAAAGAGATTGTTTTGTGTCAGTGGTACGTTTAGGTTTGAGAAAGCTGTGTTTGTATTATATTTATCGCAAAGGTTCAGAATTCCAGTAACTAATTGTCTGGACTGATATATATATCTATTGTGATGTTTTTGTTGACACTGTCTCGCAGCAGTCAGGCAGTCGCACAAGAGGGATTACGACGCAGGAACGATCAGTTACAGTTATCCGTTTATTCAGCAAACAAAGGAAGGCCTTGATCTCTAGAACGAGGCTCGCATGCAGAGCAGCTTCCCTTGAGTCGTCTGCTACTAGAGTGTAGATCTAGTCTTGCATTGCGATACCACACCTCCCTCCCAAGTTATTTTTGAACTTTAGATTTAACCCATGGACAATTTTCTATTGATTCAGTGTTTCCTGACTGATTGTTTGAGGTGGGCTGAGATTATTTTCTACTGCATTCATTTACACTTGTACAAACCTGATCATTTGTTTGAGGTGGGCTGAGATTTTCTACTGCATTCATTTATACTTGTACAAACCTGAACAGTTCCGTTTGATAAAGGAGATGTTGAGTCTCCAGCTATACTTCATACAGTACTTCACTGATATAGTTCATGCATGCAGACAGAGGACGAGTACACTGTGACCAAATTCAAAGAGGGCCTGAATATCAGGTCATAATACCAATAATGAGCAGTAAAGCTGAATTGAATACTACCCTATATAGCACTAAGACTAGATTTCACACACTGACATATATACAAGTCTTCTCTCCCTTTCCAGCACGAGGGAGCTTTGTGTGCATGTTTCCTTTTCCTTTAGAAGAGTGTCATTGGTGCTTGTTAGAACCAACATGCGAAGTGAAAGCTAAACTACTGAGACACATGCAAACAGACTTTTCCGCATTTTACGAAACCACTAAAGGTTACACTTTGGGTATACATTGGTTACATAATAAACTCTCTTTTGAGCGTGTATGTCATAATCAGAATATGTTCTTCATCGAAACGAAATGGAAGGACTGTACTCTGATTGTCATTGCTCTCATTGTCACTTCACAGATCAAGCCGTTTGGGCTTATGCACACATCTTCTGGATCTTGTGTGCACTGTTGTCGGCTGGTTGGAAGGTGCGGGTGGTGAAGCTACTGCGGCTGTTGGTGACTGGGAGGCCACACGTTGCTGCGTAGGGGTGGGTGGCGACTGGAGTGGTGTTGCTGCTGTCGCTGGCTGGGCATTGGGCTCTGCTGCTGGAGTAGAGATGATGGCTGCTCGGTTGCGTCTGACAGTCCCCTTCTGTGTTTTGATGATGTAGGATCGGGGGCTACTGGATGCTGCGACAACCTCGCCGGATCGTTTCATGTCCCTGATCCAGACTGGATCACCTGGCTGGAGTGGAGGAAGTTCTCTTGCGGCGTGTCGCTGGTTGAAGTTGAGACGCTGTTTTTCTTTGTTGGCCACCTCTTTCGCTTTGATGGCATCATGATCAGGTGTTGTGGGTTTCAGGGACTTTGGAAAAATGGGAACTCGGGTTTTGAGCTTCCTTCCCATGAGAAGTTCGCTCGGGGAAAGGCCGTTCTGAAGTGGGGTAGCCCTGTACATGAGGAGGGCAAGGTAGGGATCCTTGTTCTTCTTCAGCAGCTGTTTTATGGTGTGTACTGCTCTCTCTGCTTCACCGTTGGCTTGGGGGTGTTTGGGTGAGCTAGTCATGTGAGTGAAGCCGTATGAGGAGGCAAATTGAGCAAAGTCCTGGCTGCTGAATTGAGTGCCGTTGTCAGTCACAACATCTGGGATTCCGTGGGCTGCAAACACACTCTTTATCTGGTGGATCTGGGATTCCGTGGGCTGCAAACACACTCTTTATCTGGTGGATAGTCTCTGTGCTGGTCTGCTTGGCGAGGAGCTTCGTCTCGACCCATCTGGAATAGTAGTCAACGATGGCCAGGTAGGTCCTGCCATTGAACTCGAGGAGGTCCATCCCGAGGCGTGCCCATGGATGATCTGGGAAGGATGAAGGAAGAAGGCGTTCCTTTCGCTCTGGGTGGTGTACGGCGCATGTTGAGCATTTGTTGACCATATCTTCTACCTCAGATGAGATGTACGGCCACCAAACTGAGGACCTTGCCAGAGCACGGCACTTGGTGATTCTGAGATGACCTTCATGAAGACGGCTGAGGGTGTCAAGTCTCAAGCATCTGGGAATGACCAGGCGATCGTCAAAGAGAAGGAGGTCATCGACAATGGTGAGGTGTTCGCGGTTTAGCCAGTATTGCTTGAGGCGGCTGTTCTCAGGCATCTAGACTGGCCAGCCTTGTATGCAGTGTTCTCTGACTTGATGAAGAACGTCGTCTGCTTTCTGTGCTTGTCGGATCTCCTGCAGCTTGTGGGTAGTGGCTGGCAGAATCTCAATGGTTTGTTTGGCGAAGGCTGTCATGTTGTCGATGAGGTCAACATCTGCAGAGTCTGGGTCGCTAACCGGTGCTCTCAACAGAACATCAGCGGTGATCTGGTTCTTGCCTGCGACATGTACGACTCTTGCGTTGTACCTCATGAGGCGCAGCCTGAAGCGTTGAATGCGTGGCGGCATCTTGTGGAGTTCTGCTGTGCCGAGGAGAGGGACCAGAGGCTTGTGGTCTGTTTCCACAGTGAAGTCCAGGCCCAGCACATAGTCACTGAACCTTTCACAGGCCCAGGTCGCTGCTAGTGCTTCTTTTTCAATGACTGCATAGTTCTTTTCTGCGTCGCTGAGGGAGCGGGAGATGAAGCAGACTGGCCGTCATGAACCGTCACCTTGGGTCTGTAGCAGGACAGCCCCGATGCCTGTGTTGGAGGCATCAGCTGCAATGACAGTTGGACGTTTGGGGTCATAGTGTGCCAAGACAGGTGGGGAGGTCAGCAGCTCTTTTGTTCAAAAGCTGACTGCTGTGGCTGATCCCACACCCACGCAGTGTCCTTGCGCAGTAGATGACGCAGTGGGGCGTTGCTGTCTGCTAGACTGGGGATGAATTTCACCAGCTGATTCACCATGCCCATGAACCTCTGGAGTTCAGTGATGTTGGTGGGTGCTGGGAATTTCCTGATGGCCTTCACCTTGTCTGGATCAACGTAGATGCCTTTGGCATCGATGATGTGTCCCAGGAACTTGATGGATGTTTTGGAAAATTCACACTTCTCGTTGAGTGTAACACCTACTTCCCTGAGGCGCTGGAGCACTCTCCTGAGGCGCTGGTCGTGCGTTACTTGGTCTGGTGCATGGACGAGGATGTCATCCATGTGGCATATGACCCCGTCAAGGTCTACTAGGATCTGTGACATTGTCCGCTGGAAGATTTCACTGGCGGAGCTGATGCCCAAGAGGAGCCGATTGAAGCAGAAGCAGCCAAAGGGCGTGATGAAGGTGGTGAGGAGTCTGGACTCTGGGCAAAATGGGATCTGCCAGAAGCCACTCTTGGCGTCGAGCTTGCTAAAAATCTTGCTCTGTCCCAGTTTGGCCAGGCTCTCGTCAACTGATGGACCTCTCTCTGCACGGCCTTGTTGAGGTGGGTGAGGTCCACACAAATGCGAACAGAGCCATTTGGTTTTGGCACGACCACTATGCCTGAGCACCAGCTGGTCGGCTCGGTGACAGGTGAGATGACTCCTTGCTTTTCCATGTTCCCCAGCTCCGTCTTGACCTTTAGCATTAATGGATGGGCGATCTTTCTTGGTGCATGGATGCAGACTGGACGAGCATCCTCTCGTGCTGTGATCTTGTAGGAAGTGTTGATAGTTCCCAGGCCAGAGAAGAGCCCTGGGAACTCACCTCTGAAGTCGGGTGTGGATGAGTTAGCCAGTGTGTCGATGCGCTTGACCATGCCCAGCTCCACGCATGCTCGCTTGCTGAGGAGTGAGCATGGCTGGTCATTTAGGATGTAGACTTTTTCTTTTATAGTCCTACCATGGTAGCTCAGGTTCACCGTGAGTGTGCCCAATGAGGACAGGGTGGATCCCCCCGGGCCACGCAAGATTTTTCTGGATGGCTGCAGTTGCTGTCCCTGGAGCCATGGTTCCTTGCTGCTGATCACTGAGACTGACGCACCGGTGTCCAGCTTGAACACTGTCTGTGTCCGTTGACACTGAGGGTCGCAGTCCAGTAGGTGTCAAACTCAAAGTCCTGGTCAACAGACCCGAGAAAGTGGGTGGCGAGGTCATCTTCACTCTCAGTGTCACTGACCTGATGGACTGTCTTGTGGTTGGGTCTCTTGGTTGACCTGCACACCATCGCATAGTGTCCCCGCTTTGAGCATGCCCGCATGTCGCAGATTTAGCCGCACATGCATCTCGAGCGTGTTGGTCCCGTCCACAGTACATGCATTTCTTGTGGACTGGAGGGTTATGGTGGCTGCTGGGAGCGTTCTGTCCACGGCGATGATGGTGAGTCTTGTGCGCCGAAGTAGTTGTTCAGCTCTGCCTTTATGTCGGCGAACGATACTGTCTCTTCGTCTATGGAGAGTGTGGCTAGAATGTCATCAGCGCAATCGCTCATGGCGTAGAGAAAAATGCTGACCTGTTCTTTCTCCGATTTGTGTGCCAGTCCTGAGGCCACATGGTACCTGTCGAATCTTTGGCACCATTTTTTCCAGTTGGCGGCATGGCCGTCAAAAGTCTTCGGCAGAGGGAGACTGCCGGCCTGGCGGCGAACAGCGTTTTCGCCGGCTTGCTGCTGGTCATCGTTTCCTGGCATCATCATGGGTTCGCTAGAGTACCGCTGCCACCATGTGATGTTGTTTGTTGACACTGTCTCGCAGTCAGGCAGTCGCACAAGAGGGATTACGACGCAGGAACGATCGGTTACAGTTATCTGTTTATTCAGCAAACAAAGGAAGGCCTTGATCTCTAGAACGAGGCTCGCATGCAGAGTAGCTTCCCTTGAGTCGTCTGCTACTAGAGTGTAGATCTAGACTTGCATTGCGATACCACATATATTATATACATATTCTGAACTGCTTGACCTTTTGCAACCAAACTTGGTATGGTGATGAATCTGCATGAACCAGAGTGCCACACAGAAAGATTAGTTTGCTGTCTTCAGGGTTCCACTATGGGCACAAATAAATGAATTGTAGTTGTGATCAAAATATGACTACTTAACTGCTGAACCTGTTCAGCTCAAATAAATGAATTGTAATTGTGATCAAAATATGACTGTATACCAGTATTACATCTCTACTGAACTGTTGAACCTGTTCAAGTGCTAACAAACTTACAAAGTGGGCATAGACAATAACTGTGTGACTTCAGTGCTGAGTGTCAGCGTTACTTAGAGGAGAGTTGGAAAGGACAGAGAGGGTTTAAATTGTATATATTTTTATATGAGTAAATTTTGTTTGAGAAAAACATGCGTATATTAATTATTAGAAACTTAAGATGTTAAGTGTTTTGATATTAACTAATCAAGTGAATGGATCAGGGAATATGTACATCATCCATTGCTAAAGACACACTGAACCTAGATCTTGTAGATGATCAACACTTTTGACAGTTTAGGTCAGTGTTGACAAGAAGTACATGGTTTTGATTTGATTATCACATTTGGGGACCAGATCTTGGTTAAAAAGATAAAACTTGTCAGAATTTCCAGGCTTTCCCAACTACTTTGTGTGCATGTATGCAGGGCTTGAATAAAACTAAAAGTAAGGACTGTCTCTGTTCTTCAACCTGTAATACTGGTACTCATGCAGGAACCGGCGGAATCAGGCACATTGACCCATAAATAGCACAGCATTTATAAATAAATGAAAAGCTGGACTGACCTCATTGTGGAGCTTCAAGGTCTAGTGCCAAACCACTGTTCCCTCAGCAGAAAAAAAAAAATCACAAATATTTGTATCGCCAGATTAGGTAGGGCTAAGAAAGCACTGACTTGTGACCGAATGTCAGAAGGTCTTTTGTTCTTTGAATGCTAGTGTCAATCTCTGAAGCAACTGGCAACTTTGTTCTGGAGAAAGAAATTGATCAGGTTCCTAGTCCTGTTTGCTTGCTTGTTGGTCAGTTTGCCAGACAGCCACCAACTGGCCATGTCTGAATGTTTGCAGAGCGAAGAGGAGTCGGAGGAGTGGGCAGTAAACAAGGGCAGATAATTGCAGTCCGCTACAGTAGTCTGCCACTGTCTTAGTTAAAGTGTTTTCTGTCCTATTTTTTAACTTGTTCTGTGT
Organism: Alviniconcha marisindica; assembly: GCA_018857735.1. NCBI lineage: Eukaryota > Metazoa > Mollusca > Gastropoda > Provannidae > Alviniconcha > Alviniconcha marisindica. The sequence continues at coordinate 32,383 of JABMCL010001345.1, read as the reverse complement.
GTGATGCTGACACGTCGTTGTGCTTACACTAGTGGTATTTTTGTTACAGAAAATATTAGCTCCTATATTTGCTTCATCTCTGAGGCTGTGTAAGCAAAATCCAGTCTTTGCCTAATGATACCTGATCCTCTCAGATCAGTTTTGCCGACCTTGACATAATTCGGTGATTGCAAAGTTGCAAGTGTGCACTGTCAACAATTACTGAATTAGTTTTGATCCAGTGGCCAAAGTGTCATGGTTGTTTACAATATTTGTCTGCTAAATGTAGGTTTATGGGCAAGATTGTGCACATTGCAGATAATTATGATTTGTGATCTTTTTCAGTCAGATTTCAGCTTGGTATGATTGTTAAATACTTGGGTGAGATTACACAGAAACTGGCTTTTTTAGTTTTTGTGAGCTTGTCATATAACTTATAAGGGCTAAATGCATTAATTTTTGGGTTGGTTAAACATCATAAGTGAGATCTTTCAGACTTTGCATAATGGCAGTGCGTGTGTGTGTGTGTGTGTGTGTGTGTGTGTGTGATGTAGGTCTTGCCTGCTTGTTTGAATTGTTTGTAATCATTGTTATTGTTTTTCCCACTTGAGGTGACGTCTGAAAGTGGGTGTTTAAATTTGATTTCTGTACAATGCACTGGGCTGTTTTTATGTTAGAGGTTCATGCTTGACAAGTGTTTTAACGTTAGGAATAGGAGGCATTGAACCGAGTGACTGAATGAAGCACACTGCACATACAGCTGCAGGCTCAAAACTCACAGGCTGGGAGCACTGCACAGCCTTCAGTAGTCACAGGACTCAAAGGGTTCACTAGGGCTGGGAGCACTGCACAGCCTTCTATGGTCACAGGACTCAAAGGGTTCACTAGGGCTGGGAGCACTGCACAGCCTTCGTGTCACATGGACTCAAAGGGTTCACTAGGGCTGGGAGCACTGCACAGCCTTCTATGGTCACAGGACTCAAAGGGTTTACTAGGGCTGGGAGTACTGCACAGCCTTCTTGGTCAACAGGAACTAATGAACCTGTCAGTGGTCTACAAGACGTCAGCAAGCTCAAAGGGTTTACTAGTGGCTTGGGTCAGCACGTTCACTAGCTGACAGCCTTCTATGGTCACATGACTCAAAGGGTTCACTAGGGCTGGGAGCACTGCACAGCCTTCTATGGTCACAGGACTCAAAGGGTTCACTAGGGCTGGGAGCACTGCACAGCCTTCATTGTCACAGGACTCAAAGGGTTCACTAGGGCTGGGAGCACTGCACAGCCTTCTGTGGTCACAGGACTCAAAGGGTTTACCAGGGCTGGGAGCATGCAAGCCTCAGGTACGGGACTCAAGGGTTACCAGGGCTGGGAGCACTGCACAGCCTTCTATGGTCACAGGACTCAAAGGTTACTAGGGCTGGGAGACTCACACCTTCATTGTCACAGGACTAAGGGTAAGCGTGGGAGCACTGCACAGCCTTCTGTGGTCACAGGACTCAAAGGGTTCATAGGGCTGGAGCACTGCACACCCTTCATGTCACGGACTCAAAGGGTTCACTAGGCTGGGAGCACTGCACAGCCTTCTATGGTCACAGGACTCAAAGGGTTCACTAGGGCTGGGAGCACTGCACAGCCTTCTGTGGTCACAGGACTCAAAGGGTTTACCAGGACTCAAAGGGTTTACCAGGGCTGGGAGCACTGCACAGCCTTCTATGGTCACAGGACTCAAAGGGTTCACTAGGGCTGGGAGCACTGCACAGCCTTCTATGGTCACAGGACTCAAAGGGTTTACCAGGACTCAAAGGGTTTACCAGGACTCAAAGGGTTCACTAGGGCTGGGAGCACTGCACAGCATTCTGTGTCACAGGGCTCAAAGGTTCAGGTGTCTAGAATTAGTTTGACTTGTTTGTTCTACCTGTTGGACATGTCCACATTTACAGGAGGCTAGTTCCTGTAGAGTTTAATAGTAACAATTTGATGAAGTGTTTCATTATTATTACTTTTAACGTTAGGAATAGGAGGCATTGAACCGAGTGATTGAATGAAGCGCACTGCACATACAGCTGCAGGCTCAAAACTCACAGGCTGGGAGCACTGCACAGCCTTCAGTAGTCACAGGACTCAAAGGGTTCACTAGGGCTGGGAGCACTGCACAGCCTTCTATGGTCACAGGACTCAAAGGGTTCACTAGGGCTGGGAGCACTGCACAACCTTCTATTGTCACAGGACTCAAAGGGTTCACTAGGGCTGGGAGCACTGCACAGCCTTCTATGGTCACAGCACTCAAAGGGTTTACCAGGGCTGGGAGCACTGCACAGCCTTCTATGGTCACAAAACTCAAAGGGTTCACTAGGGCTGGGAGCACTGCACAGCCTTCTATTGTCACAAAACTCAAAGGGTTCACCAGGGCTGGGAGCACTGCACAGCCTTCTATGGTCACAAAACTCAAAGGGTTTACTAGGGCTGGGAGCACTGAACAGCCTTCTATGGTCACAGGACTCAAAGGGTTCACTAGGGCTGGGAGCATTGCACAGCCTTCTGTGGTCACAGAACTAAAACTTGTCAGTGGTCACAGGACTCAAACTCAAAGGGTTCACTAGGGCTGGGAGCACTCCACAGCCTTCTATGGTCACATGACTCAAAGGGTTCACTAGGGCTGGGAGCACTGCACAGCCTTCTGTGGTCACAGGACTCAAAGGGTTTACCAGGGCTGGGAGCACTGCACAGCATTCTGTGGTCACAGGACTCAAAGGGTTTACCAGGGCTGGGAGCACTGCACAGCATTCTGTGGTCACAGGACTCAAAGGTTCAGGTGTCTAGAATTAGTTTGACTTGTTTGTTCTGCCTGTTGGACATGTCCACATTTAGAGGAGGCTAGTTCCTGTAGAGTTTAATAGTAACAATTTGACGAATCCATTTGATTTTAGTGCTGTGCTGGGAACTGGGGAGAGGGCATGGTAGCTGAGCATCAGACACCAGTGGGTGATGTAAGACTTAAGAGATGAGAGGTGTATTGGTGGCATTGGTGTGACCGAGAGAGGTATTCTTTCTACCTGTTGGACATGAGCACATTTAGAGACGGCTGGTTCGTGTAGAGTTTAAAGTTGTAATAATTTGACAAATTCATTCAGTTCAGTGCTGTGCTGGGGACTGAGGGAGAGGGCATGGTAGCTGAGCATCAGACACAAGTGGGTGACGTAAGTCTTAAGAGATGAGAGTATTATAGGTGGCACCGGTGTGACTGAGACTGAGAGAGGTATTCTTTCTACCTGTTGCGCATGACCACATTTAGAGAAGGCTAGTTTAAAGTTGTAATAATTTGACGAATCCATTCGATTTACTCATTTAGTGCTGTGCTGGGGACTGAGTAGAGAGCATGGCAGTGGCACATCAGACCCAAGTGGGTGACATAAGAGATGAGAGGTTTATTGGCTGCAGCCCTGTGACTGCCAGCACTGGAGGGTGGTCAGGACAGAGGGGCAGTTGTATCAAGGTCCAGTGCTATCACTCAGCATGCTGTTCAGATTAGGCTGTGTTCAGATTAGGCTGTTCCTTGTGTGTTAGCTTAAAGTTAAAGGCTGGGGCTGGGGCTGTCTGCATTAGTGCATGGGGGGGGGGGGGGGGGGGGGCTTCAATCAACTAAGCAGAAATTTGCACAAGCTGGGGGGGGGGGGGAGGGGGGGGAAGGACACCCCAAAAAACCACACATCCCAACTCAGTCGCATTATGAACATGAAACATGATCGCTCCGTCAGCAGTTTTAACACACTTGTGCTTGCCTGTGCTGTCTCTGAGTCTCTCTTCTCTCTCTCCCCCCCACCCTACCCCCACCCCTTCGTCTCTGAGCTTGGCTTTTGATACATGTGTTTTGAATGTCATTTCCTAAACAGAATTTCTGTTGAGTTGTTTAGATTGTGTTAAGAATAAGAAGGTAAAATCATCACACGGACACATTGTCACCTTTCCACAGATTTCACAGTACTTGAGAGCTTGTTCAGTCTGTGTTGCTTAACTTGTGTGAGTGTGTACATTTCAGTCAGATGTTTAAAAGGTGCTTATTAATTCCCCATTTGTTAAACATGCACACACACAAGCTTGCACACATGCACATGTACACACACACACACACACACACACACACACACACACACACACACACACACACACACCCACCAAGAACCAGCTTATCATGATCAGTTTTACTTTACAATTAATATAATACAGTATTATTGCTGCCCATATCTATCATTAGTCTGTGAGTATGGTGGCACTATTGCCTTGCCTGTCTTTTCTCTCTGCCTTGAGGCCCGCCAGCTCTTCATGGGGCAATTAAGGTGGTAGCTATCATCCAGCAGATCAATGCCCAGGTATACAGCCAGAAGGCCAGTGCTTTGACCCCAGGGGTGCTATCAATGGTGGGAGCTGCCACAAGTATATTTTTTGTCGTGACAAACATGTGTTAGGCTGTAACTTTTGTCATGACAAACATATTTCTGTCGCGACAAATACTTGTCATGACAAACATAATTTTGTTGCGACAAGCTTACTGTTGTCATGACAAGCACATGTTTGTCGCAACAAATATTTGTTGGTGACAACAGTTTTGTCGCAACAAACATAATTCTGTCATTACAAACATATTTCTGTCACGATAAAAGTTTTGTCATGGCAAGCATACTTTTGTTGCGACAAAAGACATGTATGCACACACGCACACACACACACACACACACACACACACACCACTTTTGTGGCAGCTCCTGCCAATGATAGAGTGGGAGAGAGATTTACCAGAGCTCTGCTTTACGCAGAGGTTGCAGGGGGAGCATACTTTTGTGGCGACAAAAAGAGAGATTTACCAGAGCTCTGCTTTACGCAGAGGTTGCAGGGGGAGCATACTTTTGTGGCGACAAAAAGAGAGATTTACCAGAGCTCTGCTTTACACAGAGGTTGCAGGGGGAGCATACTTTTGTGGCGACAAAAAGAGATTTACCAGAGCTCTGCTTTACACAGAGGTTGCAGGGGGAGCATACTTTTGTGGCGACTAAAAGAGATTTACCAGAGCTCTGCTTTACACAGAGGTTGCAGGGGGAGCATACTTTTGTGGCGACAAAAAGAGATTTACCAGAGCTCTGCTTTACACAGAGGTTGCAGGGGGAGCTCCTTGCACTACAATCAGCTAGCCAGGGCTGAGTGGGGCCCCGGGGCAGGCTGAGCGGATCAGGTTCACAGTGAATGGGGCTGAAGATGAAGGGAGATTGATGGATGGGCTCAGGCCCATGCTCACTGGGGTACAATATTGTGTCACAATTTCAATGGACGAGGAGACAGACCTGAATTTGAAAGTGGTACAGTCATGAGCCTGTTATTTTTTACAATTTTAGCCTGCAGTGGTGAGGCTCTGCAGTTATAAACGTAAGCTTGTGGGGCTATGGCTGTTGGTTCAGATCTTAACTATGCATCCTGTTTTTTTGTTTGTTTTGTTTTTCAAAGTTCTTCTTCTCAAATGCTATGCAGTTTTTATCCAGATCAACCACATTTCGTGTTTTATTAATATTATCAGGGGCTGGAGTAGCTTGCAAAAAGGCTTGGATTGCTTTTTTCAAGGTCAAGTTCAAGGTCACAGGGGCTGGAGTGAGAGTTCGTGTTTTTCTGAGCTGTTGATATTTTTGATCCCAGCTTGATATGATTGTGAACGAGAGTGGTGTCCTTTATCTTGTAACTGTATGACATTAAAGGCTGGTTAGTTTGTTCAGGGATTCTAATGAGTAATGTCCCGTGAACCACGCGGGGTCACATCAGCATGTAAGTTTGGACGGTTTGAAAAGTAGCTTCAACATCAGAGTTGAAGCAGGGGTCAGAATACTTCATTTTCACTAGTTTCACTTTCAGTTTTACTCGTAACCCCTACCCACACTAATTAAATGCACTATGCTGCCTCGTTTGTAACAGGGTAATTCCATTTTCAACCATCCACTTTGTGCCCCATCTGCATACCTTTGTGGTCCATCTTGTGTTAATATCTGTTTTGAAAAAGAAAGAAAAAAAGTATAATGTTAGTTGTTACTGTTTCAAGTGTTTGTACTATCATGGAGCTGGCCCCAAAGATGTGTGCATTTAATCAGTGAATGGACTGCTTGGTGGAGCTGAGGAAACACAAAGAGCTGGGTTCCAGCAATCGGCCTGTTGATCAGTGGCTTGGGGCTAGTAATCCAAAAAGTGTCATTTAGCTAATGCCACACTGGGAGTGCTTTGATCATTGATGCATGTGTGCACAAACTTATCACTGTGAGCTGCCTTGCAGAAGAAGAAAAAAACATACCAAAAAGTGAACAAAGAACACCATTTAAATTTAAAGAACAAAACAGGATGATGTTGACGTTTTTGGCTAAGATGCCTTTTTTTAAAGCAACAGTCAAGTGGTTATAGTGTATAAGAACAATATCAACAACAAAAAAGAAAAGGAAAAAAGGAAACGACAACAAAACACCTGAGGTGCCAGCTGCATGTCTGATAACTGTTCCTAAAGATAGTTACATTGACAGGATTTGCTGCCCTAAACCAGTGTCAGTGAGTTCATGTAGCTAGCAGGCTAAAACAGAATAGTCCTAGCAATAGAATTTGGCTCATGGGGAGGGAGGGGGGGGGCATCATGCAGGCCACAAACCCTGTGGGTCTGTTGAGCTCCTGAATCGAATTTTACTTTTTAGGTCTAATATAATAATATCCCAGAACAAAAACCCTCTGTTATTAAATAAATCAATGGAAACTTTCACCATAAATAATCAATCACTGGAGACAAGTTATAATCACTGTGTTGTGCGTAGATTAATATTAGGAAGAGAATCTTGCGCATTTTGAGGATGGGGTGGTGGTGACCCCTGGAGCTAATACTGTTCAGGTGATAGGCTTGTGGGGTCGATGTGATGTGACAGGAGCAAGGCTTGTGGGGCTGACTGACAGAGGAATGCTGTGGGGGTGGTCTGGATTGTGTAGGATTAATCACAATATTGATGATGGCTGCGCTGTCATGTAGTAATTTGGTTAGCTTTCACTGGTGCCCCTTTCCTTGGGGGGGGGGGGCAAGGCAGACTGCTTGTACATAGGGAACATTGCCTGCCACCCACATTGTACTGACCCCAGCTGGTCCCTCCTCTTGTTCCCAGCCCCATTAGTTCATTATGACAGCCTTGTGTGCATCATCACTGAGCTGTTCTAATTTTATCACACCCCCACCCCCACCCTCTCACCCTGGTCTTCACCTTCACCAGCAGGTCACAAAAGGTGTTGCTGGCATTTGAAGCAAACAGAATCTGCCTACAGGAAGTGTTTCAAGCTTTGGTATTCAGTATTTTAGTTTTTTACATCTGTTGTCTGTTGAGTGTTGTGTTGCACCTGGGGTTTGTTTTGTTTCTGTCAACCTGGTAGACTCCCATGAACCTCTGTCCTGTGCTTTCCTGTCTAGTATTAGCAATTATGATTATTTGTAATACAAACAAACAATTGGTGCCATCTTTAAAACTAAGCTGTGAGAACCTTGAAAGAACAACATGAGGATAGGGGGCAGAAAAGAAAAGAAATCAGTCTCTCTCTTGAGATTCTAGATGTGTACATGGATGCATAGCCACCACGTATTCACACACACACACATGTATGTTATAGTATACTACCGTTAGTAGTACAGTGTCAAATAGCAACATTTCTCAGTGCAATGAACTCTTCTGGCTACCACTTGATTGCTGAAACACAGCACATCACAGTTGTTACATTTACTAGTGTGGGGTGGTGCAAACAAATTAAACACATGACATGAAGCAATGAGTTTATGTTAATCAGAGAATAGCACTATATAAAAGTTATTGACTGTTATTTATTTTAGCTTAGTGACCCCAACACCCCCCACCCCATCCAAAAACAAAAAACAAAAACAAAGAAAGAAGAAGACCAAAGCATGAGAACTTTGAAATTAATGGCAGCACAATAGTGACCTTCTTTTTTCAGTCCATTTTAATTCCATGTTTGTGTTGCTCAGAAATGGAACTTTGAAGATATTTGTTTGCTTTGTGTGTTGCAGGGGGGTGCCATGCGCAACTCGTACCATGATGTTGGCCAGCGCTTTGGACTGGACCCAGACCTGTCCGACGCTGACATTCAGATGCGGCTGGAGGAACTCAAAGAGGTGCACTTCCTGTTTCCCTACCATACACTGTAGAAAATTAGCAGAGTGGGGCTGTTAGCTGCAAGCCTTTTTGTTGATCCGTATCTTTATTGCCACGAGTCAAGTAAAAATTTAAATACATGCACATGCCGACATGGAATAAGACACGGTGTTGAGGGCATTCACTAAAATTTTACACACTTTCACAATAACAACAACAGGTTAACAGAGCACATATAATAATAAGCTTGACAGTACACAAAATACTTATGTGGAGAGGACCCCAAGAATTAGTGAGACGGGATTCCATTTCATTCATATGATGGCTTTTCATAGACTAGATTCAATGCATAATAGATCATGTGCATCGCATCAGCCCTTTTTTTCCTTCAGGTGCTGAAGAAGGAGATCCGCAAGGAGATGAAGATCAAGGAGGGGGCAGAAAAGCTGCGGGAAGTGTCGACAGACAAGAAGTCACTGTCCAATGTGAGCAGCATTGTGAAGAAAGCCAACACCAAGCTGCAGCAGCTTCACCAGGAACTCCAGGATCTCAACGCCTGTCTCCTCGTCACCAACACCCCCATTCAGGATGTTGGCACAGCCACAGGTAGGTGTTGTTGCATCAGGAACTCCAGGATCTCAATGCCTGTCTCCTTTCAGGATGTTGGCACAGGTAGGTGTTGTTGCACCAGGAACTCCAGGATCTCAGTGCCTGTCTCCTCATCACCAACACCACCTTTCAGGATGTTGGCACAGGTAGGAGTTGCATCAGGAACTGCATGATGCTCAATGCCCTGTTTCCACTTCATCAATACCACCTCTCGGGTTGTTGGCATAGGTAGGTGTTGTTGTACCAGAAACTGCAGTCAGTGCCTCTCATCCTCACCAACACCACCTCCCAGGATGTTGGCACAGGTAGGTACTGTTGTGTTGGTGATGTCAGTCGTGTTGCATCAGGAACTACAGGATATCAGCACCTCTGACTCTCCAAATGTTGTTACAAGTAGGTGTTGACATGAATGTGTTTGTGAATGTGAGTGAGTGTGTGTGTGAGTGTGTGTGTGCGCGCATGCATATAAATTATACCCATGCACATACAAACCGTAATCTACACAAATCGTAAATTGTATAAATGCCAAACATCCACAGCAGAGCAATCAGAACAGATCAGTCAGAGAGGAGACACAAGAGCCATCAGATTCAGCCTGTTGGCAATCCACACAAATCATGGTAAATTGCATGAATGCCAAACATCCACAACAGAGCAGTTGGAACAGATCAGTCAGAGAGGAGACACAAGAGCCATCAAATTCAGCCTATTGGCATCGTTGGTATGTGCAGATGGCTTCAAGTCCCCAGAGAAGCCGGGCGAGGCGATGGACAGCAGTGCTGGCAACCAGCGACTGGCATCCTTACAGAAACAGCTGGACATTGAAAACAAGGTAGGGCTGTGTGTTCATTGTAGTTCCAAACAGCAGTGAACAGGCTGATCTGCATCGCTGTCTGATGGGACATTTGTGTGTGTGTGTGTGTGTTTTGCTGTTTGCATGTGTCCAAATTGGGACTCTTCCAGCTGTGAAGGACAGTGCCTTTTCTCCTTAACTCTGTACTTGCACATCAGGGAGGTGCATCTCATTTCCTGGCTGGGGGGTGGTTGTGTAGAGAAATACTGGGGGCTTGCTCTATAGAAAAGCTTCACAAGTTCACATTTTGTGTCCTTATCTTGACAGTGCTCAGATTTTGTATTGCACTCTCACAAGTGAGGCATCCTGTGGAGAATTTCACAATGAGCACTGAGGGCCTGGTTCTGTTTTTTATTATGTTGTATTGTTTGGTATTAGTTGGTGTTGCACTGCACTGGATTTTGCAGTGACAGACTATGTTGTGGTATTGTATTGATTGATTGATTGATGATCGCTTATATAGCGCTATTCTCCGCTCTCTTGAGCAGACTCACTGCGCTCGCATGTGATTCTACATGAGTGACTAGCTTTTTATAGCACTTTTCTTTTTTTTGTATGATTTTTTTGTATGATTGTATGGTACTGATATTGAATTTAGGGCATGAAGAGTATGGCAGTGTGTAATGTTGTATTGCCTGGTATTGACTGAACTGGGCTATAACAATAGTTAAATGACACAGAGGAGTAATCATTAGATTTCAAACTGTTGACAGAGGAACACCCAGTTGTTTGCTCCAGTCGATGTCAAGTATTTGCACCAACACAGCAAGCTGTGGGTCTGAAATCTAGCCCCAAATGGGGCCACTGCATCAGGTCTTCTCAGTGAAAATACTCAATACTTCTGAAAGTGTATTTCTGTGGTTGCGCTGGTTGAATCAAAAATTGATTTAAGAAAATCTCAGGTGGGGTAGGGTTACCAAGTCAACGTGATGCATATCTGCAACATAATAATAATAATGTACATTTATCATGCACTCATAAATGCCCTGAGCACTCACATGATACACATTAACCTAAATATGATATTCTATACACATGTAGAGCATAGTCCTACCAAAACAATTTATATAAAGTATATGGAAAAACAAACACACGCACTACACACACACACACACACACACGCACACACACACACCACACACACACACACACACACAATGACTGTAGCAGAAACTGGGTACTGATATTAGTTGGGATGAAAATGCTGTGAGAGGAAGGTCTTCAGTTTGGCTTTATAAGATGAAAGGGTTGAGCAGTGTCCAAGGTCTTGTGGGAATGAATTCCAAATGTGGGGTCCAAAGCAAGAGAAGTGTACAACATGTCGGTTGTCATCCCAAAACAGCCGTCATTCTGTTATATCATTATTGTGTGTTTTGCGTAACACTACAGACATCCACAGGTGTTTATTTCCATAACATTTGTCAGTGTATTTTTGGATAAGTTCTTGCACACCTCCTTTTATTTGGGAATACCTTATCTGGAAACATCACCTTAGGGACCCCATTGGAAGTTGTGCCCGTAACTGGCTTAAGGGTGCAGAGCATAGATCCAAACACATGAAGGGTTGAAAAGAACAGTTTATTTAATATTATGACAAAACAACATGCAAATTTGGGGGGTAGGCCCATTTTTCAAGCTACAAAACAACACTTAAATGACAGTTAAATGGTGAAGAGCAAGATGGAGGACACCTATCTGCTTTTGGTTGAGCTGTTTTGTTATGTTTTTTTGGTGTGTAGTGTTTGGAAGAGTGCAGAGCATATTTATGGCATTATGTGGTGGTCTTTGAGAGCATGTATTTATGGCATTGTGTGGTGGTCTTTGAGAGCATGTATTTATGGCATTGTGTGGTGGTCTACAAGATCATATATTTGTCATATGGCATTGTGCGGTGTTCTATGAGATCATATAATTGTTTTGCTTGTATTTGTAGGGTGGTATTTAATTTGTATTGTGTACTTGTTTTGTAGTGAGTGTTTTGTATTGTACTTGTATTTTCATTTGTTTTTTGTTTTGTATGTTTATTGTGTACTTTTGTATTGGTTTTTACTTGTATTTTTTGCATTGTGTACTTTTTGTTTTACTGTGTACTTTTGTTGCATTGTGTCCTCTTTTATTTTACTGGGTACTTTTATTGCATTGCATACTTTTGTATTTTACTGTGTACTTTTGTTGCATTGTGTGATTTGTATGGTACTGTGTACTCTGGTTACAGTGTGTACCTTTGTATTTTACTGTGTACTTTTGTTGCATTGTGTAATTTGTAAGGTACTGTGTAATTTGGTTACAGTGTGTACTTTTGTGTTTTACTGTGTACTTTTGTTGCATTGTGTGATTTGTATGGTACTGTGTACTTTGGTTACATTGTGTACTTTTGTCCTGCGACAGGTGAAGCAGGGTGCAGAGAACATGATTGCCATGTACAGCACTGGGTCGTCACGTGACAAGAAACTTCTCGCTGAGGCGCAGCAGATGCTGGGTGACGCCAAAACCAAAATAGAAATCATTCGCATGCAGATGCTAAAGGCCAGCCAGGACTCAGTTCCTGGCATGGAAAGTCAGGGTGAGTGGTGATCACTGGCGCTTGGCAGAAAATTCTGCTGGCCTCTGTTCCGCTTTTAGGGGCTTACTGTGAAATTGTGTCATTTCAGGGGTTTAGTGTGAAATTCCATTGGTCTTTTACTCTCTCTCAGGTGTCTAGTGTGAAGTTCCATTTGTATTTGTTCCTCTTTTAGAGGTTTAGTGCAAAATTTAACTTGTCATTGTTCCTCTTTTAGGGGTAAAATTCCATTTGTCTTTGTTTCTCTTATGTAGGTTTAGTGTGAAATTCTGTTTGTCTTTGTTCATCTCTCAGGGGTTTAGTGTGAAATTCCATTTGTCCTTGTTCCTCTTATTTAGGTTTAGTGTCAGATTCCATTTGTCTTTGTATCTCAGGGGTTTTGTGTGAAATTCTGCTTGTATGTGTTCCTCTCTTAGGTGTTCAGTGTGAAGTTCTGTTTGTCTGTGTTCGCTCTTAGGGGTTTAGTGTGAAAATTCATTTATTTTTGTTCCTCTCTCAGGGTTTAGTGTGAAATTCCATTTGTCTTTGTTCTTCTCTCAGGGGTTTAGTGAGAAATTCCATTTGTCTGTGGTCCGCTTTCAGGGGCACGGTGTGAAATTTTGTCTCCACTGGAGTTACGGATAGAGGAACTGCGGCACCACCTCAGGATAGAGTCTGCTGTCGCCGAGGGATCCAAAAATGTTATACGCACACTCCAGAACTCCAAGATTGAGGACAAGAAGGCCCTGAGAGAGGTAACCATTTTCCCTTTGTGTGTTACCGTGACAGGAGATGCTGATTTCAACAGAACAGGTTTTAAAAATGTTTTTTATCTGGTTGAGGATGATTCTAAGTGATGGTGTACATGTGCTAGCCTAGTTTTTAATTTCTACCCAGTGGAATCAGGAGTTAGTGTTCTTGTCACTTTTGATGGGCGGGTGTTGCTGGTAAACTGCAGCAGGCAGACAAGCAGGGATTTTGTGTTTGTTGAAGTAGTCCTGTTTTGTATGCTTGCTTTGGTGATGGAGCAACAATATTACGCACAGACTGTTTGACTACATCTACTGTGTGTTGACGGAGAAAGAGAAAGGGTTGTATGTGCAGTATTGGTGCTTTCAGCATGCGTGGCTTGTTGGAGTAACGTCCCAGATTGTGTGTGGTACATCTGAGAAACTGGGTCACCCAAGAAATGTTGCAGTTTCGTGCAGTTTTATTGAGCTCAGATTTGTTTCAAAATCGCACGTCGGTATTATGTGTATAACAAGCACCTCAGTATTCTAAGTGTTGCTGTTTGAGGTCCATTTGAACCTGAGCAGACTGAGCCAGAAGGTTGGGCATGGATGGTAAAAGAATATCTCTGTGGTTGCCGCCCACCCCCTTCAGGCCTCCACCATTCCCATGATTGTGGTGCATGGATGGTAAAAGAAATCTCTGTGGTTGTCTCGCCCCCACCACCCCACAGCTGCTTGCACATGGATGGTGAAAGAATATCTGTGGTTGCCCCCCAAAAAAACCCACCCCACAACTCCCATGATTATGGATGGTGAAAGAACATTTCTGTGGTGGTGGTGAGATGCCCCCCCCCCTTCCCAAGATTGCTCATGGATGGTAAAAGAATTGCCTCTGGTTGACCCCCCCCTCCCCCCCTCCCCCCACCCTTCCAATTGCACATGGATGGTGAAAGAATATCTCTGTGGTTGCTACACCACACCCACAGTCTTGTCTGCTCACCCTTTCTGACCCAGCTGAACCTGTGAGAGTCGAGCAAGAAAACGGCACAGATCGTCAGAGAAACAGATCTGTTTGTGTTATTGTGTCAGAGAAGCACCTGAGTATTGTGCGCCATGTTGTTTCAGGCCCAGTCCAACCTGAGCGAGTCCAGCCAGAAGATGGAGCTGATCCGCATGTCGCTGGAGAAGCGGCTGATGGAGCTGGAGCCCGACCCGGAGATGGCGCCCAAGGTGGCCATGCTGCGTGCGGAGCTGGACGAGCTGCTGAACACCACCTACACCTCCATCTCTGCCTCCCACCGCCACTCGGGACTGGCTGCCAACTCCCGCAACGCCAACACCTTCAGCAAGGCAGCCGCCCTCACTGGCAAGTTGGAAGTCAGGTAAGAGGTTTGCTTGGGGGGGGAGGGGGGAATAAGACAATGGTGTGTTTAAGTGGTGAAGACACTGGGTGGAGTAGTCATGGGTTCAAATCCTGGTCTTGGCAGTAAACCTTTCCCTTACAGCCTTCATCTCAGGGCTGTGAATGCAGTATGATTTCTCTTTTTGGGGAAAAAATCCTAACTCAGATGGGGGAGGGGATTTTTTATTTTTTATTTTTTTAGATGACCATATTCTTCTCAGCAGGAAAAACATTTGCGTGTTGATTTTAACAAAGGATTAGTTGTAGGACATATTTTTTGATGTAGTTGTATGTGTGAATTTATTGCGTTTTTGTTTTTTGTTTCATATAATACTTGATGTAAATTGCATTAATAGGACTTTGCTCTACATATAGTGTTTAGGTTAATATGTTATGTATCACGTGAACGCTCATGGCATTGATGAGCGCGTATTATTGTTATTAGTATTTCAGGAGGCTCTGAGTGTTGACATATTTTTCTTCCACTGTTACTGTGCAGTTGTGTGTGTGTTTCAGGCTGAGTGTTAAGGACAGAGTTTTCTGCCTGTGTTTCATTGCAGTTGTGTGTGTGTGTGTGTTTCAGGCTGTGAGTGTTAAGGATAATTTTCTGCCTGTGTTTCATGCAGTTGTGTGTGTGTTTCAGGTTGGTGGGCGTTCAAGGACTGCTTGAGGACATGCCGACGCGACGGAAAGACAACATGCAGCTGTGGATGTCCTCGCCTGGGGAGAGTCGTAGCCTCTTGCGGCGCGGCAGCAGAAATGTCTACAATGTCAAGGATGAACTCTCCAGTATGTGTCATCACTTTTGTCTTTTAGTGTCGGTCAGTTAAGATTTTGAAGTCTCTCTGACAGAGGGACTGCAGTTGCATCTCTGACAGAGGGACTGCAGTTGCATCTCTGACAGAGGGTCTGCAGTTGCATCTCTGACAGAGGGACTGCAGTTGCCTCACTGACATAGGGACTGCAGTTGCATCTGTGAAAGAGGGACTGAAGTTGCATCTCTGACATAGGGACTGAAGTTGCATCTGTGAAAGAGGGACTGAAGTTGCATCTGTGAAAGAGGGACTGCAGTTGCATCTCTGACAGAGGGACTGCAGTTGCATCTCTGAAAGAGGGACTGCAGTTGCATCTCTGAAAGAGGGACTGCAGTTGCATCTCTGAAAGAGGGACTGCAGTTGCATCTCTGAAAGAGGGACAACAGTTGCATCTCTGAAAGAGGGACTGCAGTTGCATCTCTGAAAGAGGGACTGCAGGTGTCTCTGAAAGAGGGACTGCAGGTGTGTGTCTCTGAAAAGACTGAGTGTGTTTGAGCTGCAGGTGTGTTCTTGAAAGAGACTGCAGTGTGTCCTGAAAGAGGGACTGCAGGTGGTTAAGGGTCAGTGTGTCTGAAAGAGGGACTGCAGGTGTGTCTCTGAAAGAGGGACTGCAGTTGCATCTCTGAAAGATTGACTGCAGGTGTGTCTAAAAGAGGGACTGCAGGTGTGTCTCTGAAAGAGGGACTGCAGTTGCATCTCTGAAAGATTGACTGCAGGTGTGTCTAAAAGAGGGACTGCAGGTGTGTCTCTGAAAGAGGGACTGCAGGTGTGTCTCTGAAAGAGGGACTGCAGGTGCAGCTGGAAAAAAACTTGAGCTTGGAGCATGTCCATGTTGATCTGCTCTTTACCACTGAAGAGCAGTTGAGGATTTGCTTGTGATGTATTTGATACTTTGGCCACATTGTGTGCCAGCCTTGTTCTTGATGTAACTTGCACAGGCTGAGAGGTACAAAATGGTGGCTTTCATGGTCATGTTTCTGTGACTTTCATACATTGGTCAGTAACAAACAGGACCAGGAATCCACTCAAAAATTGAAATCTGTCTGTTTTTAATATATATTTATGTATATGACTTAGTGCCAAAAGGTGCGCAAGAAAAGAGGACAGAGGTGCTAAAAAATAAAGTTGACAGGATGTGAGTGAGTAATGCATTTTTTGAATGAACACATGTGAAGTCATCCACCAGTGAAGGGAGCAGGCAGTGCTGCTCTTCGTTCCTGAGAAATTTGACTTTCAGTGTGATTTGTGACAAGATGTTGAACATTACACATTACAACAAGCCCACATCACTGTGGTGCTAATCATGCAGTTAACTGCAAAAACCCAACTGATCTTACAAGATGTGATCCACATGAGTATTACCAAGTGAACTGTTGTTGTTCTGTGTCACACAGAACAGCATGCTACGCATAGTTTGTTGCAATACATAACGTTCAACATAAAGCCAATCTTGAACATTTTTAAATGAATAAAAAGCAACACATTTTGAAACATAAACAGTTATTCTTTAATAGAACAATATGTGACAAGGAAGATTTGATGATTTTTTTCTCTCTCAAATTTAAGCTTTCTTGACATAAACAGCAAATGATGTAAGAAATATGTCGTACATTACTATTTCAACAAGATGTACAATGCTGTTTGTTTCTTGATGAAAATGATAAAACAGTAACTTTTTATTACTGTAATGTATAAAGACACATAACTATTTCCACGTGAACAGTTTTTGCTGCATTAGTTTTCTTGTAGTGGATAGCATAATGTTAAATAGACGACATGGTACTTGTTTTTAATAACAAAATAAATAATACTTATTATTTAACAAACAAATAAGTGTTTTGTAAGAGAAAATGGAGCAAGTAAGAGTGAGTGCAACTTTTGCTGCTTTTGGGTGTCACAGGAAAACACACACGCAACCTGTCATCCATGTGTTTCTTGGTCATGTTGACTCGGGTGCCTAGGACAAAAATAGTTGAACAGTTAACTTCAAAGTGAAAGAATTAATAATAATCAATAGAAAAAATCGTAATAAATATTACCAAAAAAAATCACAGCCAAAGAATAATGCTATTAAGATCGGCACCTTACATTTTTAGAACTCTGGAAGGCAGGCAGGCATGGTCACTATAATTATGTTGAACGTTATTATTTCCACAGCTCATGTTGTAATCGTAATGTTCAACATCTAACTTGACGACTTTAACCTGGTAAATTCAATTGTCTACCATATATGATGATTTGTTTGAAGACGTAGTTTGTAAACAGAACGAACTGCGTTAAGCACGAGCAAAAAATGTAAAGAGTACGATCAGAATATACTGATTATAACCAATCTGCTGTCGCACATTACGATTTCAACATGCACTCATGTTGTAAGAAACTCGGTGAAAACAAATTTTCGAAAGCATCTGAACAAACTTTAGATCGACAGCAATAAAAACTCACTCTGTATGCTAACATTCCAATAATTTTAAAAGATTCGGCATATACGAGTGTAAATATCATCGTATAAATATCATCGTATACCCGGAAGATTTGATTAAATCACGTTTAAATAAAGATGATTTGTTTGAAGACGTAGTTTGTAAACAAAACGAACTGCGTTAATCACAAGCAAAAAATGTAAAGAGTACGATCAGAATATACTGTTTATAACCAATCTGCTGGCGCACATTATGATTTCAACACGCACTCATGTTGTAAGAAACTTGGTGAAAACAAATTTTCAAAAGCATCTGAACAAACTTTAGATCGACAGCAACAAAAACTCACTCTGTATGCTAACATTCCGATAATTTTAAAAGATTCGGCATATACCAATGTAAATATCATCGTATAAATATCATCGTATAAGCGGATGATTTGACTAAATCACGTTTAAATAAAGTTGAATGTTATGGTCTTCAAAAATATTACCACACACCTTTCGCATATCAGAACGTCTCTTCCATGCAGCCATGTGCTAAAAGCAAATGACCCGGATGTATAACATGGCTGACCGGAAGTAGTGCAAAAGCGCGAAAACTTAATTTTTTGCAACAATTTTATGAAGAATGGCAAAATATATTTTAAAAACTACCCAGACATTTGGCAGTAAAATAAAACATTGGTGCCTGATGCAGTGACGTACCACAGTGACTAGAGTAAAGTTTCAACAAAGAGAAAGTCCGTTCTTCACTAGATTGTCTGCGGATGACCTAGGGATATTTCGGAGCCTGTAACTCCAAAAACCAAACTTAGTGATAATCGATTTTATATATTCTGTGCTAATGAGTCATATTTTCCTCTTGTGCCCAAAACCAGTGTTGAAAGTGAGTCTAATGGATTTTGGATTCCCTCATGCTAATTGCGTGGGGAAAGAAGCAGTTGGAAAGCAGTCTGCTGTTCAGGCTTGAAAATTGTTTTTGTTTTCGGGTCGAATTCTGTGGCGCTTTCACTTTCAAAAAATATATTTCTCCAGCTGCTCCCGATTTGGAGCTCATATTGTTTCACTGTGATACTGACCAATTGTGAACGCACACACAAAGCAACAACAAGACAAAGTGTTTGAAACGGATTTTATTGACAGTCAAAATCGACCCCCCATTTGCGCACCTTTTGGCACTAAGTCATATACCATTCATAGCAATAGAGCCTTTGGCTTTTTTGTGCTTTGGTTTAGAAGTAATGAATTTTGGGGGCAGGTGGTGGTATTGGAATCGCCATGTCTGCGTGTTCAGGCTTATCCAGAAAATATGTTCTATGTTTTCTGTACCACTGATATCTTTGTGAGCAGACTAGCTGTGTTGATGTACTATCCCTAATCAGACCTGGTAGAAATAACAGTGACTTACAGCTTACAGTATCTATGCACACAGTGGGGGGGGGGGGGAGTGCAGTGCAAGGCAACAAACTTTGTTGCAGATGAGGTAGTTAGAGCGGTGTGAAGGTGTTTGTTGAGCATGTAGACAGGGTGATCAGGGTAGCTGGAGTGTGTTTCTGTTGTGTTGACAAGGAGGTTGGAGTTGTGTTGACAGCTTGTTTAGCACACACCCAGTTAGAAACTGCACCTTGTGCTGCTACAGTGATACATTCTGACCCCCCACCCACCTCCAAATATCAACCACAGTCCGTCCATGCCTTCATTCCAGCCCATCGAACAGTAGCAGTCATCTCATCAAACACATCCGTGGACAATCCACATCCACTGCGGGTGATGAAATCACTGAATCACTCAGTACCTGTGTGTGTGTGTTGTATTTGTGCAGACGAGGTGATGGCGGTGCTGCGGCTGGACAACCAGCAGGTGGTGCAGACGTCGTGGAAACCCAACAGTCAGCAGTGCTGGGACCACCGCTGCTCCATTGACCTGGACAGGGTACGACCTGCCTTGCTGCCTCCCTCCCCAGACCCACCCAGCCCCTCTCACCTTGGTGTGCACGCCATGGTTGAAGACTCTTTTTCTTCAGCTGAATGGTCACCTGGTGACGGAACACCCCTCACCCACCCCCAAATATATTTTTTTCAGTAACCATTCCATTTACATATCCATCAAAATGAACACTTTGACCTTGATGTATCCCTCCCCTCTCCACAAGACAGTTATTGATTTTTAGGCTGGTGTTGGAAGTTTTTTTTTTTACTGTGTAACATGGTTGCACCCATCCCCACCACCATGAGATGAAACTCACTCCGCTGATGACAAAGTGACATGGATTCTCTGATGCCATGCGTCTTGCGTGTTTTGAAGTCTTTTGGGGCCAGTCTCTGTTTCAAGAGTAGTTATATCGTTCCTGAGCACTTTGTGTGGAAGGTTTATTCCCCAAGTCATCTCTATGGAGAGGGGGGGGGGGTGACCAAACACTCACTGTCAGCACTAGAAAAATGATGTGTTAAGATGAGTAGCAGTTTGGCGCATTTGAATGTCTCCTTGACTATGTGGTGCAGAATCACAGTATCCATAAACCACCACAACTTCTGTGGAGAAAGGTAAATGGAACAGATTCAAACCTAGTGACTTACAATCTAATTCCACACAAAAATGCAATGTGCTCACAGTAATTGCCACAGAAAATGGCATGACGAAGCTTGGACATTCATTGCCATGATTGTCATGTTTGGCCGTGACTAGCCATTTTGATTGTGTTTGCCATAAGTGTAGTGTTTGGCCATTTTACTCGTGTTTGGCCGTAAGTGTAGTATTTGGCTATGACAAGAGGATTTTGCCATTCCGCTTGTGTTTTGCCACAATGTAGTGTTTGACTGTGAGTAGCATTTTGGCGTTTGTGTTTGCCTGAATGTGTAGTGATTGACCTTGCCTGAGGTGTTTCATCATTGCTGTAGCGTGTGGCCATCACTAGTGTTTGGGGAGTCTGGGTGTTGTTGGTAACGGTTGACTGGGCGTAAAGCACCAAGGTACTTATTTACCAGGTGTTGATGTAACGGTTGATTGGGCGTAAAGCACCAAGGTACTTATTTACCAGGTGTTGTTGGTAATGGTTGACTGGGCGTAAAGCACCAAGGTACTTATTTACCAGGTGTTGTTGGCCGTCAGCATCATGCTGTTTGTTGCACGTGCAGTCCCGGGAGCTGGAGGTGTCGGTGTACTGGCGGGACTGGCGACAGATGTGCGCCACCAAGTTCCTGCGACTGGAGGACTTCCTGGACAACCAGCGCCACGGCATCACCATCCACATGGAGCCCCAGGGCATCCTCTTCGCTGAGGTGGGTTCCTCATTGGGTTAAAAAAATCTGAAACAAGAATAACTGCTAGATTCTTCTGGCAAGCACTGAACGCAACAATAAAAAAAATGATAAGTTACTTCACTTCTCATATAATTTTTTGTTGTTTTTAACCGTTTCACTGTTGTTTAAGTGTCGTTTTGTGGCCTGAAGAAGGGGATTTCCCAGAAAATGTTCATCTTGTTGTCTGTGTCATAATAAATAAGCATTCTTTTGAATCCTTTATGTGTTTAGATCTCATTGGGTTAGTTTTTTTTAATCTCCCCCAAAAAACAACAACAACAACAACCCCACATCAAGCAAAGCAACACTGAAAGTTTTGCTCCTGTCTGTAGTGAAGCGCTACAGTACTTAGTCATCTATAGTAGTGGGGTGCCCGCTGTTGCTGTCATCTGTGAGGGAGGCTGTGGGGTTGGTGACAAGCGAGAGGCCAAGGAATGAGTGAACAACTGCTGGTGAGGTTGACAAAATAGAACAGCTCTAGAGAAATGTACTCGCCTATATGACAACAGTGGAGTGTTCATCAGGTGTTTTGTTGAGGAGATGGCACAGCCAGCAGTAAAGCCGTGAGACTTGAGAACGAAAGGTTGCAGGTTGAAATCCCAGTGTGGGCAATAATGTTACCCCCCCTTGATCCCCCCCCCTTTACCCCTCTCTTTTCAGTCTGCTCTCTCCTTGTGATGTTGTATTGGAGTTTTGTGTGGGCAAGTAGGGTGTTAATGAAGTCTGATTGCATACACAAAATGTGTGTTGCATTACAAGGTTCTGACAGTGTTCAGTGGATATTTTAAAAAGACACGCTGTAGAAAAGGATCCAGTCACCCATTCAGAACCACATGCATTTCGAGCGCAGTGAGTCAGCTTGAAAGCAGAGGACAGCGCTACGTAAAAGCGATCAATGATAATAATAATAAATGATGACTTGTTTTTTTGTTCTGGGTGGCAGATTACCTTTTTGAACCCTACATTATCCCGGAAACCCAGGCTTCAACGACAGCGGAGAATCTTCCCAAAACATAAAGGTGAGCAGAAGTCCATTCTGAATTGTGCAGCGTAGTGCACGCTCCTCAAAAAAAATCTGAAACATTGACTGCCACTGCAAACCAGCATCATTTTTGTGTTTTGATGGATTGTTTTTACTCTGATAAGACCTTCATGATTGACTGGGCATTAAATGTCATTTTTGTGTTTTGATGGATTGTTTTTACTCTGATAAGACCTTCATGATTGACTGGGCATTAAATGTCAGAAATCAGCAGATCAACCCACCCATTTTTTTTTTTTTTAATTTGTGTGCAGGGAAAAACTTCTTACGACCGAATCAGATGAACATTAACGTGGCGACCTGGGGTCGACTGATGAAACGAGCTCTACCGCAGAATGGCACAGACACAGACATGAGCATGCCTCAGGACAAAATCACCTCACCAGGTATGGCCTTCCATCATTTGTTATTGGGCGATTCAGCGAAGCTGGTTTGCTAGAGTGAATACGCTTTGTAATCTTTCGCGCAAGAAGTCGTGAGAGGTTGTAGCACACTTCCGGGCCGATTTCTGAATAGGCGTTGCTTCACGCAGTGTATAACAGTGGAAGTTGAACCTAGAATTGCGAAGCAGTACAAATGCCAATACTGTTGCAGTTGCAAAAATTACCATGGAAAGGGATGGAGGGTGGAAAAAAGTGTCTTTGCGTCGTTATTTGGCTGATCAGAAGATCGCGAGTTCGTAGAAAAAATGCGTTTTGGGGCATCCTATAGCACGAGCAACAAGTTATTGCCTATTGCCAGACACATTATGACTACGGGCTTCCAAAAATACCTTTAAGGTTGGCAGTGTAAAATTCGCAAATTCACTGTCACTGCCTTCCATTGTGAAGAAAGTATGCACCGGAAGTAAAAGCAGCCAAGGGACTTGGGCGATGCCAGGTAAAAGTCAAGGGAGTTAACAACCCCGCCTGAATCGCCCAATAATTCTTGCCGTTCTCAGCCAAAGTGCTCTCAGAGGAGTTCTCAGTATCGTTGTCTTTTCAGTTGAGGTGTTTGGTAGTGATTTGTCACAATTATCTTTCTCAGTTGAGGTGTTCGCAAGTGATTTGTCGCCGCTATCTAGTCTTGCATCAGTCTCGCAATTAATTGTTTCTTTGAAACTGCTCCCCCAGGTGAATTCTGACCTGGTCACACGGCAGTGTGTTTGTGTTTAGGGATCATGTCGTCGGACCGTGGCCCCCCTATAACCGAGGTGAACTTCCGCCCGCCCCTGCCGTCAGGAACAGGGCACCCTGCAGAGTCACCTGAGAAAAGAGGGGGCTCCCAGGAAAAGGAAATTCAGGTGAGGCAGTCATTGCTTCTTCTTTCTTCTGCTCTTTCTTTTTTGTTGTTGCAGTTTTGTTTGCGCATGTGTGCGTGTTCATATGTGTGTGTGGGTGGGAGGGCGGGTGAGTCCATGCATGTGTGACAAAACTTGATACTTGTGGCAGCTCCCACCAATGATCATACGCTGCCATCATCACCAGTCCCCTTTATATAACCAGTTCAGAGGGTCTTGCACTGATGGGGTGACACTCTTCGTAGCCTTTGCTTCAATAGTCCTTGTTAGCAGGTAGCCCCCACTCCCACCCCCACCCCACTCACCCAGGAAGCAGAATCAGCGATGAAGGCTGTGCCGGCAAGGGCTGGAGCCTCGGAAGCACCGTGGAAGCCAGGGGGAACTAGTCTGACTTCAAAACACCGTTGGGGATTTTGAAGTCACAGAATGCTTTTGGTCTTCTGCTGTTTTTGTTTTGGTTGGTTGGTTGTTTTTGTTTTGTGTCAGGCCCCCTCAAAGCGGCAGTGTAATCAACAGATGTTTTGCAAGGACCTCATTGTGGCCACCTAAGGCTAATAGGTGAAGATGGAGACACCTCGGGTACACGTCAGATTTCTGACAAGTGTGGTGAAAAACCAGAACTAGTGCAGGTAAATTGGTGCTGAGATGGTGCCTTTGTTCTAAGACGGATGAGGCCTGCATGTGGAATGCCAGACTGCTTTGTCTGTTGGCTGAAACTCTCAGTGAAAAGCAAGTAATTGTATCCCCCTTTTCTGGTAGTAGGTTTGCAAGATTGGGGGGGGCATTAGGTGTCCTCATGTGTACCAGTGTTTGATGTGCTTGGGAACAACCTAGTGACTAGCATCCCTTTGTGGCTGACACAGTGTTAAAGGTATACATTTTGTATTGGCCTGTACTGTACAACTCAGTCATCAGGGAAAAGCCTTCACAAACTATGTAGAAATGAACAGAATACAACCTTAAAATGAGGGTGTTTGCTCAAAAGCATTGATTTTGTATTCAATTAGAAATGGATTTTGGCAGTGGTGATTGTGTGTGTAACGCATCGCGTGAAAGGTATACATCTGGTATTGGCCCATACTGTACAACACATCGGAAAAAAGTTGGTGGAACTAACCATCACAAAACATAGAAATGAACAGAGTACAAGCTGAAAATGAAGATGTTCGCTCAAAACTGTTGCACTGATTTAGTATTAAATTTGAAATGGACCTTGTGAGTAGTGATCATGCGTGTGACACACCACAAGTGGCACAACTGGCCGGTTGGCCGCTGCAGCCTCTGATATCTGATATTGTGATACTGTTTTCATGGGACAAAGTTAGCATGCGCCTTTTGTGCTGAACGTTAAAGAGGCAGGGTTGTGGGACAGGCAAGCTACAACACTCTGCGGCATTCTGCTTGTCCAGTCCCACCACCTGGCACTCAAAAAGTGAATTGCACCAACAGATCTGTAATCCTGTGCATGATCCCCAAGAAGAAGGTAACCCCATGAATGCTGATTTGGGGTCTTGTAGCAGCCTGCTCGGTCACTGGTTGTGATGCACTGCAGCGTTTCATCACCACCTGGTAGCTAGCAGTTGAGGGTTAGGGGTCTGGGCTACATGCTTCAAGGGGCAGTCTCCCTCAGTGTGGAAACATGGCCGGCAGTGGGCAGCTGCTACAGTTGCTTTAAAGTCGGAAGTCTTTTGTGTACAGGCATGCAGGTGGTAGGCAGGTACTAACAAAGTTATAAAGCCTGGTGTTATTGATCCGCTCAGTGTGTGTGTGTCAAGCTTGTGCTCAGAGCCAGGCGACAGCATGTGTTGGATCAAATCCATCAATATTTACCCCCTCACTTCCTTCATGCTTCTCAGTCTCTCTCTTTCCCCTTCCTCTCTCTGTATCTGTCTGCCCCCAAACCATACCTACCTACCTATCTCTCTCTCTCCCTCCCTCCCTCCCTCCCTCCCGCCCCTCCCTCTCTCTTGCATGGGCTGGTGTGTTGTCATGTGATGGTGATGTGTTGAAGCTGGTCTTATCTCTGTGGCCGACACAGAAATGCTGATGGTGCTTTTGTTTGTAAGTCCATTTGTCCCCTCAGTCTCCGTGTCTCTTGGTTGGTTGGTTAGTTGGTTGGCTTCCGATTGTAGCAGCAGCATTTTAAGGTTACTTTTATTTTTTGGAGAAATTATTTATTTAAAAGAAATCCTTGATGGGTTTGAGAGTTGATACAGGAGGAATAGGCTGACTGAGTCTGTGGTGAGATGTGGTGGTTGTTACTGCTGCTGCTGTTGTTGTAAAGGTCTGGTGACTGCTTGTCAACCAGTTTTTATCATTGGTCCAGCACATTGAGCAGGACAGTCTTTCATCCGAGACAGGACATTAAAACCTAATTACTAATTAACTCTCATTCTTCTCTATTTGACTATGTTTTGACCACACCTCTCTCTTTAAGTCTCTGTATTCACACTCTCAGTCTGTCTGTCTGTCTGTCTGTCTGTCTGTCTGTCTGTCTGTCTGTCTGTCTGTCTCTCTCTCTCTCTCTCTCTCTCTCTCTCTCTCTCTCTCTTCTCTCTCTCTCCCTCTCTCTCTCCTCACACACACACACACACACACACACACACACACACAGAGTGTCTCAATCTCTATAACCCTGTCTCTCTCTACCTCAGTCTCTGTAGTCTGTCTCTCTTTCTACCTCTCCCCCCATCTCTGTCTCTGTGTGCGTCTCTATCTGTCTGTCTGTCTCCCCCCCCTCCCCCACCTCCACTTTGGTTTCACACAACATACAGTCGTACAACTTTCTGTGTTCATCTGCTTTTGACACAGGTTTGTTCACTTTGTTTGTCTGGTCTTGGTTGCAGCAAGCACTTTCCAACTTCGATTTCTTGCCAGAAGAGCTCATCACACCAAACTCCTCCATCAACCTTGACCTGGATGACCCCAGTGCCAAGGTCACAGATGCCACCCCTCCCCCAAGACCCACCCATTCCAGTTTTGAGAAGGCGCCACCGCAGGTCCTGCGGCAGAAAACGCCGCCCCTTCCCTCGGCACCCCCACCCCAGTTACCCTCGGCACCACCACCCTCCGAGAAATCGCGGCCTGCCCCACCACCCCCATCTTCTGCAGACTCACTGTAAGTTGGTTTGAGGTCGTCTTGTCTCAGGTGGAGTGGGTTGAGGGGGGGGGGGCCCTGGGGTGGGTGGGGTGTTTGTGGTCTTTCGTCTGTGGAATGGGTTGTATGGTGTGGGTGGGGTGTTTGTGGTTCACTCGTCTGCTGGAATGGGTTATGGTGGGTGTGGTTTGTGGTTCACTTCTGTGGAATGGGTTGATTGGGTGGGTGTTGGTTTTTTGGTTTTTCACTTGTCTGGTGGAATGAGTTGATGGGTGGGTGTTGGTTTGTGGTCCGTTCTGTCTGATGGAATGGGTTGTTGGTTTGTGGTTCACTTGTCTGGTGGAATGGTTTGGTGGGTGGGGTGTGTTTGTGATCCTTTGTGTTTCTGGTGGAGTGGGTGGATGTGGCTGGGGTGTGGGTTTGTATCTCCTGTATCTGGTGGATGGGTGGGTTCTTATCCTTCCTGTATTTGGTGGAGTGGGTATGGGATTGTATCCTTCCTGTATCTGGTGGAGTAGGTGGATGGGTGGGTTTCTGTCCTTCCTGTTTCTCGTGGAATGGGTGTGTGTGGCGTGGGTGGGTGGATGTGGCTGGGGTGTGGGTTTGTATCTCCTGTATCTGGTGGATGGGTGGGTTCTTATCCTTCCTGTATCTGGTGGAGTGGGTGTGGGTTTGTATCCTTCCTGTATCTGGTGGAGTGGGGGGGGTGGGTTTGTGTCCTTCCTGTTTCTGGTGGAATGGGTGTGGGTTTGTATCCATCCTGCTTCTGGTGGAGTGGGTGTGGGTTTGTATCCATCCTGTTTTGGTGGAGTGGGTGTGGGTTTGTATCCATCCTGTTTCTGGTGGAATGGGTGTGGGTTTGTATCCATCCTGTTTCTAGTGGAGTGGGTGTGGGTTCTTATCCTTCCTGTATTTGATGGAGTGGTTGGATGGGTTTGTATCCATCCTGTTTCTGGTGAAGTGGGTGGATGGCTGGGCTGGTGGGGTCCTTTTATCAGGGGTTCCACAAGAGGTTGGGGAGGAAGGGGTGGGATGGGGGGGGGTGGTGGTGAGAGAAAGAAGAGGAAAAGGGTCACAAAACAAAGAGAACTTGTTAACCTTTGTTGAATGTTAAGTTAAAAAAACAAAAACAGAACTTGTCCACCGTTGTTGAGTTTAAGTTTTGTCTGATGCAGATTTGCAGGACAACCATGTACCATGGACGATTTCAGGCCTATCAGTGTACTAGGACGAGGGCACTTTGGAAAGGTCAGTTTGAAATTGTTCTCTGAAACCAAATACACTTTGCAATGCAGTCTGTTAAGAGCAAAATTGAAAGGATTAAAAAAGAAGTTTTTTAGTCATTATTATATAATATCAGTATTCTTATTGAGCCAAAATAGAGTAAGGAGGTACAAAGTTCTTTGAACCAGAAAAGCTGTTTGTGTTCTTTGATATTTCGTGTTGTTGGTATTTGTGTAAACTACTCGTCTGTGTTGCACTCTTTGGTATTATGAAACATATTGGTCATGAAAGGTGGGTCAGTTATGTGTTTTGATCTTTTTTCTCCACTTTGATGTGACCTTCAAGATTGACTAGGTGTGATATGACCTTCATGGTTGACTGGGTGTGTTATATCTCTCATGTAAGTGGCTGTCTGCTGTGTCTCAAACCCGAGACGCCTGACCGGGCATTAAATTTAAAAAAATGGATTCATGTTTAGGTTGCTGCTAATTTTGGTCCAGTCTGTGGATTCAGGATCTTGACAGATTTGTTTTGTTAATGTCTTACACGTTACCATCACTGTGGCAGAAGACTGGACCTTTCCGCCACTGTTTTGACATTTAAAAAAAATAAAAATAAGGTTTTCCATGTGATACTGCTGCATCTAAAGACTGTTTACTCTGCAACCATTGGTGTTTCACCAGTGTTACTGTTGCATCTAAAGACTGTATTTACACTGCAACCATTGGTGTTTCACCGGTGTTACTGTGGCAGAAGACTGGACTTTCCACTGTTTTCAAAAACCATTGGTTTTCCCGGTGATTTCTGCTTTCATCTAAAGACTGTTTACTCTGCAACCATTGGTGTTTCACCAGTGTTACTGTTGCATCTAAAGACTGTATTTACACTGCAACCATTGGTGTTTCACCGGTGTTACTGTTGCATCTAAAGACTGTTTACACTGCAACCATTGGTGTTTCACCGGTGTTACTGTTGCATCTAAAGACTGTTACTCTCAACCATTGGTGTTTCACCGGTGTTACTGTTGCATCTAAAGACTGTTACCTGCAACCATTGGTGTTTCACCGGTGTTACTGTTGCATCTAAAGACTGTTTACACTGCAACCATTAGGTGTTTCACCGGTGTTACTGTTGCATCTAAAGACTGTATTTACACTGCAACCATTGGTGTTGTACCAGTGTTACTGTTGCATCTAAAGACTGTATTTACACTACAGTAGGTGATGTTTTACAGGTGTTACACAACAGCTGTTACTGCTGTATGTAAAGACTACACTATAGCTGTTGGTATTTTACAGATGTTGCTGCTGTATTTAAAGATGGATAGCTATCGATGTTTCACAGGTTAAAAAGGTGCTACTGCTGTGAAATGGGTTATGTTACTTTTGTTAGATAGGTGTTACTGTTGTCACATTGATGCTGTTATTAAGCAGTCACTTATCACTGTCAAACAGGTACTATTAACACAGTACCAGAAAACGAACGAGTACTTTGCCATCAAGGCGCTGAAGAAAGGGGACATCATCGCGCGTGATGAGGTGGAGACTTTGATGTTGGAGAAGCGCATCTTTGAGGCGATCAACAACATGCGCCACCCCTTCCTGGTCAACCTCTTCGCCTGCTTCCAGACCCCGGTCAGTGAGGCCCTGGCACCTTTCTGTCTCCACACCTCTGTTCTTGCTCTGCCATCAGCCTTGAGTTCTGTGTTCATAGCTGTGCCTTCTGCCTCCACCATCTGTGTTCATGTTCAACCTTCTGCCTCCACATCTGTGTTCATGTTCAACCTTCTGCCTCCACATCTGTGTTCATGCTATGCCTTCTACTACCAGATCTGTGTTCATGGCTCTGCCTTTTGCCAACAAATCTGTGTTCATGTTCAACCTTCTGCCTTCAGTTCTGTGTTCATGCTATGCCTTCTACCACCAGATCTGTGTTCATGTTCAACCTTCTGCCTCCAGTTCTGTGTTCATGCTGTGCCTTCAACCACCAGATCTGTGTTCATAGCTCTGCCTTTTGCCAACAAATCTGTGTTCATGTTCAACCTTCTGCCTCCACGTCTGTGTTCATGCTGTGCTGTCTACCGCCAGATCTGTATTCATAGCTCTGCCTTTTGCCAACAAATCTGTGTTCATGTTCAACCTTCTGCCGCCAGTTCTGTGTTCATGCTGTGCCATCTACCACCAGATCTGTGTTCATAGCTCTGCCTTTTGCCAACAAATCTGTGTTCATGTTCAACCTTCTGCCTCCACATCTGTGTTCATGCTGTGCCTTCTACCACCAGATCTGTGTTCATAGCTCTGCCTTTTGCCAACAAATCTGTGTTCATGTTCAACCTTCTGCCTCCACATCTGTGTTCATGCTGTGCCTTCTAGCCCAGATCTGTGTTCATAGCTCTGCCTTTTGCCTACAAATCTGTGTTCATAGCTGTGCTTCCTGCCAGCAGATCTGGGGGCTTCTGCTGTGCTGTGTTCATAACTTGCAGCCCAGCTTTGATGAACTGATTTCGTTACACGTGCATGCTTGCACTTCTCTGACCCAAACAGACCACTGTGTAGTGAAGTTGTTTTCATGTGACACCCACTGTTCACATCAGTGTGTTGATTGTATGTGTATGAGTGTTATTCCCATTGACTGTTGCCAAGACTGTACCCTACACCAACCATTGGTGTTTCGGTGTTGTTGACTAAAGATGTACACTGACATGTCACCGGTTATGTTGTCTGCTGTTTTACAATGTGTTCACTCTGTCATCAAGCTATATGTTACATCAACATTGTGTTCACCGTGTCTGTGAATCAACAGCTTTAAACACTCAAACATTGTCAGGTGTTACTGTCATCTAAAGCTGTATTAAACTCAACCATTGTGACCAGTGTTCCACTAAAACTGTTTAACTAATAGGGTTTTTCAGGGTTACACAACAACTTTAGCTGATGATAAAGATCAATACTGGATTCAGTGTTCCTGATTTAAAATTTGACACTATGATGTTCCGTTAAAAGTCACCAAATGGAGTTATGTTAACTTTTGTGAAGTGACTGTGCCCCACTGATGGTTAAAGCAATGCATTGATGCCTGTCAAACAGCCATTACACGTACCAATCTGAACTGCTGTACCAATAAGGCACTAAATGATTGTGGGCTACATCGCGTGATTTTTTGAGGTGGTGTCACTTTATTCAACCATCATGATTAAAACATGCGCACCTTCCTGTCAACACCTTTGTTCTTCCTGACCCATGCTGCACCCTGATTAACCATCATGTTGACTGGGTGTCAATCACTGCAATTGATGTTCTTTCGAACTTCTGTCACTCTTGTATCATGTTAACTCCCTCAGCTTCCTGTTATGCTATCTTTTGAACTGTGTCATGCTCTGCCTTTTGCCACAATCTGTGCATGTTCAAATCGCACCATGTCTGTGTTAAATGCTGTTGCTGCTACACCATCTTATTCATAGGCAATCGTTTTCCGCAAAGTGTTCAAAACCCTTGTATTGGATGCTGTGTCACCGCCAATTTGTGTTCATGGTTTTGCCAAACAAATCTTGTTTTCAAGCCCCACATGGGTTTTATGCTGTGCCGTTTCTACTCACCAGATCTAGTGCAAAAGTCTGACTTTCTGCCTGACAAATCTGTGTTCATACTTCTATCATCTGGCCATCGCAGATTGGGGGTTCTGTGTGGGGGGGGGGGCTGATGTTCATGCACTGGCACAAAAAACGTGTTTGTGATGGTGTTAGCGTGTTGTTGGGACCTACTGTTACACTGACAGGAACATATGTTTTGTGTTTTCTGGACCTAATGGTGCTCACTGTGACATGTTTGTGTGTGACAGGTACAACGTGACATGTTCAGTATGTGGCAGGAATATGCATGTTTTGTGTTGTTGGGAATGGTGCACACTGACTGTGACATGTTCTGTGTGTGACAGGAACACGTGTGTTGTCTGTACCTAATGGTGCACACCGAAAGTGACATGTTCTGTGTGTGAGAGGAACACCTGTGTTTTGTGTTGTCTGGACCTAATAATGTCACTGACTGTGACATGTTCTGTGTGTGACAGGAACACCTGTGTTTTGTGTTGTCTGGACCTAATAATGTCACTGACTGTGACATGTTCTGTGTGTGACAGGAACACGTGTGTTTTGTGATGGAGTATGCATGCGGTGGTGACCTGATGATGCACATTCACAGCGACGTGTTCTCAGAGCCACGCACTGTGTTCTACGCTGGGTGTGTAGTGTTGGGCCTTCAGTACCTCCATGAGAACAAAATTGTCTACAGGTCAGTTGGCTCAGAGATCATTGATGCGTGAAGTGTTTCCTGTGTGGACATGCACAGGCTTGCCCTCACATGCATGTACACACACACCACACACACACACACACACACACACACATGCATACATGCACACACACACACACACACACACACACACACACACACACACACACACACACACACACATGCATGCACACAGTCACATATGTTTATTCTTACATGCATGCACACGCACATGCACATGCCTCCACACTTCCATCTGTTGAATCCTTGTGGCCAACTAAACACATCTTTAACATCAGTAATACAGTGGAACTGGCAATGGAACTTGAAAGATCATGCTCAGAAGACACCACTCCTCTTTTAAAACAAACTTGTTTTCAAACACTGCTCTTCCTGCTCCAGTTTAAATAAACATGGGCCAAAGACAGCTCCTCTCTCCAGACAGTTTTTGTGTTGAGTTTTAGGGTGGTCCTTCGTCAGAGCTTTGACCAT
Organism: Alviniconcha marisindica; assembly: GCA_018857735.1. NCBI lineage: Eukaryota > Metazoa > Mollusca > Gastropoda > Provannidae > Alviniconcha > Alviniconcha marisindica. Next base: position 153 of record JABMCL010001345.1, on the reverse strand, counting down.
GCTATGTGCAGTAGATGGGGGCACAGTGGAACCTGTGGAAAGATCATGTTGAGAAGACACCATTCCTCTTTTAAGACAAATTTTTTTTTCAACCCTGCTCCTGTTTAAAAATTAAAGCACCTTTTTTTACCTGTCTTTCTGTTCTGATTTACA
>JABMCL010003317.1:40000-44864 GCA_018857735.1 Alviniconcha marisindica | reverse complement strand
TATGTCTTTTTCTCCCCCTTTCTCGTCTCTCTCTGTGAAATCTCTCTCTCTGTCTTTCTCTCTCTCTCTCCCTTCTCTCCTTTTCCCCGTCCGGGCCTCTTTTCGTCTCCTCCTCTCTCTCTCCCCTCTCCCTCTCTCTCTTCTCTCTCTCTCTTTTGTGTCTGTCTCTCTCTTGTCCTGTCTGTTTGGGTGTGTTTTGGTCTCCTCTCTTTTTCTGTCTCTGTGCCCGGGGCTGCCTGCCTCCCCTGCCTGTCTGTCTTCCCCCCTCCCTTTTCTCCCTTTCTCTTTTCCAGTTAATTTTTTGCCTTATTTACCTATCACCACAACGATTTCATTAACACATGGGCTGCTTGGTCTGGGTTTTTGGGTTGTTTTGTTGTTTGTTTTGTCGTTTTTTTTGTGCTTTTTTTCTTTTTTCTTTTCTATGAAATATGGATTTATTTGTTCCCCTACTCCCGCCCTTTTGCCCTCTCGGGCCCCCTGCCCCGGGGGGGGTCCGGGTCTTTTCCCCATTTAAGTCCCCTTTCCACCTAATGATTTAAACCAGTGTTTTCCAAAATTGTATTTGGGGCAGTTTGGCACTTGGACATTTTTTTAACTTTCACAGTGCTCTTTGGTTTGTTTTCCGCGCCCCTCAGAGAAAAATCCATTTTCAGAATTTTCTGGTCATTTTTTTGGCGGGGGAGAAAATTTCCACCCACAGGAGCACCAGCCTTTTGCCCAAAACCGGAAAATTTTCTCGGGGAAAACCCAATTTTCGGTTTTCAGGCAGGGGAGATAATCCAGCCACAGGAACTCCAGTCGTTTTGACAATGGACCTATATTTACATATCTGTATATAGATCCATGGTTTTGACAGACGGAGAATAACTGAGCCGCAACACTTCAGGTCATTATGTCAGGGGGAAAAATCCAGTCAAAACACTTCTGATCATTCTTACAGGGGAAATAATCCAGCTACAGTAGTTTCGGTCATTGTGGTTGAAGCAATAATCCAGCTACAGTAGTTTCGGTCATTGTGGTTGAAGCAATAATCCAGCTAGTAACGTTCCAACGTGGCGGGGTGTGGGGGTAATCCAACTACAGCACTTCCGGTCATTTAAAATGTGTGTGTGTGTGTGTGTGTGTGTGTGTGTGTGTGTGGTTGTGTTTTGGTTGTGTGTGTGGTGGGGGGTGTTTTGGGGTGTGTGTGTGTTTTTTAGTGTGGGGTTTTGTGTACGTGTGTGTGTATGTGGGGTGGGGGTGCGTGCGTCGTGCGTGCGTCCCCGTGTGTGTGTGTTTTGTGCGTGCGTGCGTGGTAACGCAGGAAATTTTTTAATTTTTTGTATTTGCTTTTTTGATTTTCGTACCCACTCCCCCGCCACCCATCATGTTCTCTGTGAAATGCTATTTTTTTCCCGTCGCAGTAAAATTTAAATCAGTTCTTTTAAAAAAAAAAGTGTAAATAAAATGATCATAGTAAAAGGGGGTGTACCGGACTACCCCTGCAGTGGCCCCATCTCATTCTTTTCAAATGGGGGGGGGTGGGTTGTGGGGTTTGTGAGTGAGATGATGCTACGGTAGGGGGATCTGCCGGTGATTGGCAGCTGGGGCCCCCGGGCCTCAGTTTACTGATTTACCCCCCACCCCCCCCACCCACCACACAACCCCCCACATCCCCCCCCCCAAACAAAAAAAAAACCCAAAAAACCAACAACAAAAACAACAAAAAAAAAACCAAACCAAAAATTTTTTGGTTTGGGTTTGGGTTTTAAAGGTTTTAAAATTTTTTCATGTTTCCCCTAAAAAATTAAAACCCCCCCCCCCCCCCCCCCCCCCCCCCCCCCACCCCACCCTTCCTCACAACACCCCACACAACCCCAACAAACCACCCACCACCACAAACCCACAAACACACCAAAAACCACATCCCACAACACACCCCCACACACACACACACACCCCCAACACAAAAAACTCCCACATTTTTTTGCTTTTAACGAAATGGATTTGGCGTAGGGCAAATTTCCCGGGAAGAAAGGGGGAACGCGTCGGGGGGTTTTGCTGGCCGAGCGCAAAGTTTAAAATTTCCCTAGAAACTAGTAGTATTAAAAACCTCGCTTTTTTCAGGGGCGAAAAGGGATGGCGAAAAGATCAATGCCGTGGACCACTGGTCGAAGAAAAAATTCCGAAAAAACGTCTGCCCTTTAGTTTCAGTAAAAGGCATCGCAGTAACAAGTATCGCAATCGTCGCTGACTCAGTCGAGAATGGTCCCCATTGGAATGAATTTTCAAGGGGTTCCTTTTGGGTGTTTAGCGCGGGGCGTGCTGCTGCCGGGGCGTTTCGTGCGTTTCGTGGGGGTTTGTGTGTGGGGGGTGTGTGTGTGGGTGTGTGTGGGTTTGTGTGTGTGTGTTTGGTGTCCCCCCGCCCCCCCCCGTTTGTTTTTTCCCCCATCTTAATCCAGTTTTCCGGGTGTGCACTTAATTTTCTACAGTATATATCCTGTTGTCGGGGGAAACCCGGGGAGACAATACTGGGCGCGTGAGAGAGGCCGGGGGGGGTAAATGCATTATTATTTGGGTTTAGGCTGTTTTTCCAGGAAAGTGTCAGTGTAGGGTAACATGGGGAGGGTGGGGGGGTTTTTCTGTGATGAATCTTTCCCTTTCTGATCTCTTTCCCTTTAAATTTTTTCTATATTGTACAATCTTTTGGCTAAATTTTTATTCTTCTCTCTTTTCTTCCCCTCTCTCTCTTTTCCCCTTTCCCTCTCTCTCTCTCTCTCTCTTCTGGCTTTCCCAAATTTCATGATTGCCCTTTCCGGTTTTTTTTAAGGGAATTTAAATTTAAAGAGGGTTAAACCTTTGGGGGGGGGTTAGTTGTGTGGCGTGCACCCCGCGCTTGGCTTGACCTGACAAAAAAAAACAACAGGACTACGGACTACCACAAGCCTAATCGTAAAACCCCCAAAAACACACCATTTAATAAAAAAAACTATAGCTCAGCAAAATTTAAAAATGGGGACAACCCAGACTAACATCAATTGCACAGAAAAACGGTACAAAAAGGAAGAAAAAAAAGAAAAATGTGTGTGTCAAATCGCTTAAAGCTTTGGGGCCAAAGATATAAATTTTTAACTGACATTAATAATTTATGGAATTTATAGTGTGGGGGGTTCGGCCCCTCAAAAATCCTTTTTGTCATTAAATTAAACAAAAGCATTGAAAAGCATAAATATTTAAAACAAAATCATTAGTAAAAATAAATTACCCTCTTTTTATACAAAACCAAAATCAAACTGACACACACTCCAAAAACAATACCCTCGCACTCCCAGAGTCCCTGCAGCACAACGCACCACCCCCCCCCCCCCCCCCCCCCCCCACACCCCACACCACCAAAACACACACACCCGTAGACTGTAAAGTAAATTGGATGGAAATTTTAACCTTAAAACAAAACATGTTTTTTACAGGTTTTCCCTTTACCCCGGGACCCTACACATGGAATTTATTTTGCCGTTCGGCGACACAAAACGCTTTTGGGCATTTTTTAAACAAAGGCAGGGAATGGGATACAACTCATACAAAAATCAATACAAAAAATAATACATTACTACCCCATGCTTAGTCATAAAAAAGTTTAACCCCCCCCAAACCCCCCCCCCCACCCCACACACACCCCACACAACACCCCTCTTTTCCTCCTCTCTCTCCCTTCTCTCTGTTTTCTAAAAAATTTCAAGGGCAGGGTTTAAAACGATTTAAAAAAACAGCTATTAAAACACACACAAAACCCATACCCCATTTTCTTTCTCCCCCGCTTTTCATACCCACTAACCCCCCCTCCCCAACCCTTTCCCCCCTCCTTTTACACTATATACCCCAACCAGTATGGTTTTGCATTCTACTTTTTTAAAAAAAAATTTAAAGTACAAATAAATTTTTAGCCCCAAATTTAAAAGTACAACAATTAAAAAAAACACATACCCCACGCACCACAAAACACACCCCAAACCACCCACAAAAACAAAACCCACACACCACCAACACACACCCACACACACCGCACCCACGCAAAAACCCCGCACCCCAGCCCCCCGCCGCCCCACGCACCACCCCGCCCCCGCACAACAAACCCGCACCACCACGCAAACCCCCACCCGCCGCCCCACACCACAAAACCCCACACACCCACACAAAACCACACAACCATTCCTTCATTTTGCTTTAAAAAAAGAAGAAAAAAAATTCAAAATTTTTTTGTAATTTTGGGTTTTTAAAAATTTTGTTATGATATTAATTTTTTTAGTTTAATTTTTATGTGGGGCTTCTGTGTTCTGAGAGGAAAATAACACCAACTGACAAGTAACTGAATAAATCACTAAATGTCTACTTGATTTTTATTACCATTTATGAAAAGTTTTAGACCATGAGCCTCTCAACTCATCTACTGGTCTACGTACCCACGTACCCACAGACGTACCCGAAAATAAATGAACCTGTGTATCTTGACATTTGTTCCACCGGCTAACGACAAAGACCTACCTGGCAGAATAAAAGACGTTAATTACAAGAATGCACAAACAGAGCACTAACCGGTGGATGTGCAGGTAGACAAGCAAGCCTCTGTGTGAGCAGTTTTTACAACGTCTATTGCTCGACGGCCAAGTTTTAGTAGACTCGGTGTGCTGATTTCACAAATAAAAACAGCTGGTTATTTATGCAACATTACTATGACAAAAATGCAATCAACTGAACGTGGGTGTATATATTTGGGAAGGTAGGCGCAGTTCGTTTACGATACTATCGCTGAGGCAGCTGTGACCCCTATATCGTATGTGAACAAATCAAGTAGGCTGTATAAACAACATCACCATGATAAAAA
>JABMCL010003317.1:0-32500 GCA_018857735.1 Alviniconcha marisindica | reverse complement strand
TCTGCCCATGGCTGTACTGTGACCCCCTTTGTCTGCCCATGGCTGTACTGTGACCCCTTTGTCTGCCCATGGCTGTACCCTGACCCCATGTGTCTGCCCATGGCTGTACAGTGACCCCTTGTAACAGCCCATGGCTGTACAGTGACCCCTTGTGTCAGCCCATGGCTGTACTAGCTGTGACCCCCTTCTGTCTGCCCATAGTTGTACTGTGTCCCCCTGTGTCTGCCCATGACTGTACTAGCTGTGACTTCCTGTGTCTGCCCATGGCTGTACTGTGACCCCTAGTGTCTGCCCATGGCTGTACTGTGACCCCCTTTGTCTGCCCATGACTGTACTGTGACCGCCTTTGTCTGCCCATGGCTGTACTGTGACCCCTAGTGTCTGCCCATGGCTGTACTGTGACTCCCTGTGTGTACCCATGGCTGTACTGTGACCCCATGTGTCTGCCCATGGCTATACTGTGACCCCTTGCAACCCCTTATGTCTGTGTCCGTGTTTGTGCGCCCGCGCGCATTGGGCCATCTCAGGACGAATCACACATTCACACTGCTTTCACACCACGCTGCCATTCGTGGTATTAATTTTTAATGTGTGTGTGTGTGTGTGTGTGTGTGTGTGTGTGTGTGTGTGTGTGTGTGTGTGTGTGTGTGTGTGTGTGTGTGTGTGTGTGTGTGTGTGTGTGTGTGTGTAATTGAACGTATTCTGACTACACACAGCTGTCGCTGTATAGTGCTAGAAACTAGAGCCTGCCGTAAAAAACACGCGCTATACAATGCTCCGTTCGGGACTATACATCCTGAATCTGTCCACGTGATCACCGACCTTGATTGATTCTGGGCTGGCAAAATGTGTATAAAGTCTGACATCCTGAAGGGAAAGGCACTACTTCAACCTGAGGTTTACAGACACATCGGATAGTGGTAAGTATACTTCTGTTGATCGTTTCGCTTTCGTTACTGCTACCTCCTCTTCAGCGATGTCAATATAGCCGTAGCGACAGCGCTGGTCGTCTGCGCCATTGCTGCTGATCGAGGGACTACACGACTGCCAGATCTCCGGGGTAGAACTTCTTAATTGTAACCTACCTCTGTGTATTCTTCTTCTTCTTCTTCTTGCGTATAGTGTCCAACATCAACGTTATAAAGACTCTGACACTGTTAGTGCATGATGGGATATTTTGGCGTTTCCATAATCCACCGAACTCTGACATGGACTACAGGATCTTTGTCTTGAGTATGGGATCTTTTTATACGCGTAGACACACTTGCCTAAGCGGGGACAGAATCTCCTAAGAAATAAAAGCAAATTTATTAAACCTAGTGCATCGAGCAGAGAAAACATAAAAATAAAACAGACATAAAAAGTAGAAAAAAGTAAGCGTCGCGAGGCACCTTAAAATAAAATCAAACTTTATTTACTCTGCTAAGATTGCAGGGTTGGCAACCTTCGCCAGTCATAGCACCATTCCGCGCTGCACGCACTGCACGTGCGGCCTTGATAGTCAGCGCGTCATGACCTGAAAATAATGTGCGTGTACGCTTGTTTACGCTTCAGTATGGCTAGCAAAAGGCGCCATTATTCTTGTTTGCTTTTGTGTACTGTAAGAACTATCACTCGCATAATATCGTGACAAATCAAATATTCCGTTTTTTTTAATGTGTGTGAACATAAAAGTTGTTTAAAAGCACAGGGTGTGTTATTTTTCTCTTCCATAATCACACAGCATCCAACTTGACGAGAATAACTTTGATTTTCGTATCCGGCCCTCCTTCTTGGAGTCATCATTCCGTTTTGTTGTTGCTGTTGTTGTTTGTTTCCTTTGGTCTTTGTTCAAGTTAGGCATTGTTTTAGAGCCATTCTTCTTTCTGCCTAGCTAGTAACTCTACCGCCTCAAAATAGTTATTAAAATCACCTGCGCTAGTGTAGTTTCTCAGCGGACTTCAGTTTATCATTGTTGTTGCCTTGCTTTCGAAAGAAGATGCATGATGCAACTGACAGTAATAGTTGCTTTTGGGGTTCACTGGTCAGTGTCTTGTCTGCAAACAATTCTGAATACTTAGCTTGGCAATGCAATCATCCATCCTGCTAGAAAGTTCAATATTACCGCTAGAGACCTGAGAAATGGTGGGTTCTGAAAACGAGCGAACAAAAAAGAATAAGAAAATTTACCATGAGACACGTTTCCGTCGTGTTTTCTAAATGTGGGGTCCAAAGCAGGAGAAAGTGCGAAAGCCATGAGTCTCGCGTTTGTATTGTTGGATTTTCAGCATGCGTGTGTCAGAAAAAGAGCTTGGTGTACGAGACGGAGTGCAGACATTAGCAGTTCAGAGACGTAAGCAGGACCCGAACCGTTTATAGCATTGAAACACATACACGCGACTTTATACTTAATACGTTTTCGAATGGGAAGCCAAAGTAGTCTGTCTGTTCTCCAGGAGAGGTACGTGTGTAGAGTGGTGGTGACATGGTGCCAAATCATGCCGTCACAGTTACTGTAATGTCAACCTAATAAAACGGGACTTAATGACAAAGACAGATGAAGGCACCGAGCCAGGAGCACAGCACTGTCCAAATCTGACTTCGCAACTGATTGTCTTTTCTGTCGGCTACCAGCTAAAGATGACCGAAAAAAGGAAATGATGTTGCCTACGAAATTAGTACAGTCAACTATCAGAAAAAAACTTGCACAAGCATGCTCTCTAGATGGCCACAGGACAAACGGGCAGAAACTGTGCGCAGATGCATTGTACCACAGCCAGTGGAACATTAACTTCAGAGCAAAAAACAACAACTAAAAAAGCATTCCAGTAGCCTTCCGTCGCTCTACTGAAATGCAGACTGCTGGACCGGAAGACGTAGCTTGGGCTGAAGCCTTCACACAAGTCGTTAGATACTGTGCAGAAAATGACGAACAAATAACCATTACTGATTTGTGTGAGAAGTTAAAGCCGTACACAGTGAAATACGTGAGAATGAAGTTCGAGAGCCATTTCGGGGAGGACGTCATCCTTATTGGTATCCGGGGGAAACGGAATGTTGTTGCATCCTGGTCAACTGCCGAAAAAATCTTGGAACGGTTTTTAAAATCTGCCAAGGAAAAAGACGGGAGAGAAAAAAATGAAGCATACAAATAGCAGCAAAGGTACTACCTATTAATGGGAACGAGCTATAAAGCAAGACATCATCATCATCATCATCATCAGCTGAAAGCAACAAAACAGTCCATCTCGCTACGACAGCCCAGCACCACACCCTGTCCACACGGCTCCTGGGATCGCTTAAACTGCGATGGGGTGGGGGTTGGGGGGGGGGGGGGGGGGCGGGGTCCACAGTCTCCCCATCACCCCGACCCACCCTGCCTCGTGATGATGGAGGGAGGGACTACATACCTCATCACCGTCAGAATCAGTTATTTTTCCAAACAGGTTTTAACCTAGGCAGCAGCTGAACGTACGTAATGTTCACAATTTTCCCCCCATCTTTGTGCACATGGTGGGAAGTGATGGACAAAGTCACAAGACAGTGTCCACAAACCACAACCTTTTTGAAGAGAAAGGAGAGCCGAAGCGGTAACCGCTAGGCCAACCCCCCTGATTTCTATTGTTTTTATTGGGTGTGAATTATTATTTTTATGGCGACCAAGCCTATTAGTTGTCGGTGAAAGAATTAAGAAGGCCATAATTTTGTGTGGCAGTAAGTTCTTCTTCCTCTCTTCAGAATACCTGCAAGCAGTCATGGCTCGTTTCTGTGTCGTTGTCGCCATTGTGGTGTGTTTCTTGGTGACCGACTCCTATGGAAGTGGCGTAGATCCAGTGCCTGGTAAGTATACCCGGGTGGCAGGTATGCCGAGTGTCTGGTATATGTGTACCAGGCTGATGATCGGTTTACAGTATGTCTGGTAGACGTACTCGGTTGGTGACCGATTTACCATACGTCTGGTACCCGGTTGGTTGCCGGTATACCAGACGGCAGGTATAGCCGGTTTGTAGCAGGTCTCTCTCTCTCTCTCTCTCTCTCTCTCTCTCTCTCTCTCTCTCTCTCTCTCTCTCTCTCTCTCTCTCTCTCTCTCTCCGTTGGTGGCAGGTATACCGTGTTGATTGATCGGCCTGGTAGGTATTACCAGCTGGTGGCAGGTATTCCAAGTTTATACCCAGTTGGTGGCAGGTATACCAAGTTTATACCCAGGTGGTGGCAGGTATATAAAGTTTATACCCAGGTGGTGGTATGTATACCAAGTTTACTCCTAAAAATCCTGCCTGATTTCTTCCTTATTCCAACCACAGAGCAATCCTCGCTTCCCATTGTCACTGTTGTAATTTTCTTTGGTTTGTTTGTCAGCCTGAACTCAAATTATACTTTAAATTCCTGTGCACATTTAACGTGACTGGCGAATAAATTTCCTTGTATCCTTGCAGAAGTGCAGCTATATCAGAAATGTTCCTTGTGTGTTCAAGATAGTAACTTGAAGCGATTGGATTCTTGACAAACAGATTGCAGATTGGTGTTTTTGTTCTATGTGTGGTGATTAGGAATAAAATTCGCTAAATGCAAAATGCATGTGGAGTACGGGAATCTCATAATTATATTTGCTGTATCAGCGAAAGTATTGCTGAATAAGCCTGCTCTTTATTTCTAACGGTTATGAATCCATTCTGAATCTTCACATGTTTCAGTTAAGCAACATTGCCTTAAATCAGTCTGTGCAGTGTGTGTGCGTGTGTGTGTGTGTGTGTGTGTGTGTGTGTGTGTGTGTGTGTGTGTGTGTGTGTGTGTGTGTGTGTGTGTGTGTGTGTGTGTGTGTGTGTGTGTGTTGTGTGTGTGTGTGTGTGTGTGTGTGTGTGTGTGTGTGTGTGTGTGCGTGTGCGTGTGTGTGTGAATAAATAAATATAAATAAATATAAGAAATATAAGAAAGGAACAATAATAATAACAATAACAATATATTTTATTAATCCCAGTGGGATATTAAAGCTGTCGTTTGATCGCACAACGAAGAACATATCTCAACCATTCTAAATCATGAACCACACGCTATTAGACATACGCCCCCTTTCTCTCAATCTGCATACACTAATACTTAGTTATAGCAAACCCAAAATTAACCGGAATAATGCTTTCTCTGTGTCAAACCAAAACGTAAAAACTCTCAAATTAAATAAAAATCATTAGGTTGACACATCCCCAACCCCCGTTAGAAACAGACGTCTTGACGCATGCGCACACTCAGTTAATGACTGGTATAATTTTCGTTAAAAACTGACAGAGCCGAGGTAAAACCGAGGCTTTATAAGGGTTTGTATTTGTTCTCGAAAGCAAAAATCTTCCACTCTTGTTGCTACGTCTGCTATCAAAGTAGTGTCTCATTGGGTGTGTAGGGTCGTCTAATATTTGCATTAGTTTTCTGTACAGTCTCTTTTCGTGTAAAGTCTTAAACTGTCCAGTGGCTTTCCCATAACATGACCTGCTTTTTTTACAATCTTTTCCAACCTCCCTCTATCTAATTTTGAAATATTCCCACCCCAACAGACAGAACCAAACATAATACTACTACATATTACAGCATTATAAAAAGTTACTAGCATATCTGAATTTACTCCAAATGATCTCAGCTTTCTCATGCAACACATTCTCGAGTTCACATTTTTCAGCACAGAGTTGATGTTCTCTTTCCAGTTCAATTCACTCTCCTGCAGAATATGCAGCGCTGCAGTTGTAACCTGGTGGGCATGTCTTGTCCTCACAAGATAAGATGCTTTCACAAAAGATTCTGCAACACTGTTCCAGCAGTTGTGATTGCACTTGGCCACCCAGAACCATTCAACCATTCTCCCGGCCATCTCAACATGACCTCCCCCGCCCCCCCCCCCCTTCCCTTTCCCCGCCCCCCAATCATGATCACGTATTTGTTGTTACTAAACGAGTCAGGCCACAGCCACTGTATCTCTTTTGCTGTTGCGGGGAGCGGCTGGTCCATCGTCAGCACAAGAGTCTAATTTGGATTCAGATGTTCCACGCGGTTGAATAAGGCAGTTGTGTGGGAATTTTCAAGCAGGATTGGTATCAAACCAATATTGGAGACTTGCTTTTCCCATGAGATATACTCTCTACTTGTGATGGGTTGAGTTTCCAGCAGAGTGTATAATTGTAATCCTGTAGGCCTCCTTTTTCCCCGTCATACCTTTCCATCTCCTCGAGATGACTGGTTTGCAGTGTCCTTGCAACAGAGGCATAAACTGTTCTGATGGCGGGCAGGGCACTGGAAGAACGTGTGTGTAATCAGCAGGCAGATACACCATACTTCCTTGTGCTCGTATCTACAGATTCTGACAGCATCCGCATTTCACCCTCATTTTCCGCCTGCCGAGCTAAGGACACACTTGTGCCGTGAAAAGAGTCATTTGCTGCTGTCGAGGAGGAGTTGTTGTCTATGTTGTCGATCACAGCTGCTCTGAAATCTGTTTAGCATGTTTGTTGGCACAGCAATGCTCTGGCCAAAATTTCCACATAATTTGTGCGTGCTGCGTCAGGATGAAATTGTAAGCACCTGAGTTGGAAATGCTCGGACGAATACCCCAAAATTGAGGATGGCATCAACAAGTCATCTCCTTCTGGTTTCAACATGGCTTTTTGAAAATTTTCCTTTTAAATTTTTTTTTGGGCCCTCAATCATTTTCTTTTTTTTTTTTTTTTTTGCTGGTTAGTTCACTGTGTCTGAAGCTTGTTCAATTTGACACTGACATTTCAGTGCCCTGATATAGCCGTACTGGTTGACTGGGCGTAATTCAACTCGCGCTTTGCTATTGTATTTCATGCATTGTAGTAACTTGCCCCCTAGAAACTTTCCAGTTATAAGCAAAGGGTGGAGTATGAATACTGAGTATACTTACAATGCAGCGACTTAGTCTTTTCACTTGGTTGTGCCTCTGTTGGCTGTTTTGGTGTGGTAGTTGACCTGTAATATGACTTTTTTCTTCTTCTCTTTTTTGACCGGTATAGACTGATTTTTGTGCATATTTCATTTATTCTGTTAACATAGTACAGTTAAGAGACGTTATAAATACAAGAACTAACTCCTATGTTTCAATGATGAAAATGACCGACCGCTTACTCATACTTCTGAACTTTGTCCAAATTTAATATGCTACTGTGGAAAATGACCTCAAACCTTCTTTCCCTCTACCCACCCCCTTCTGTCTCCACACTTCATTTCTCTCTCGCTAGTATTTATTTAGGGCACCAGCCAATCTATTACCTGACATGTTTTTCTACTACAATTTGTTTTGTCTGTTTCCTAGTGACTGTTCGTATTTTGTGCTTAGTTGGTGTTGTTTCTTTGTTTCTCTTGGCTTTTTGTTACGTCTCATTATTGTAAGCTTGGTGAAATTGTTCGTCCGCCGTACATTCCCCCCCCCCCCCCCCCCCCCCCCCCCCCCCACTGAACTGTATGGTTCATCGCCTATAAGCAGAAAGCTTGTTGATGAGCACATAACGTCATGATTTTTTTAAATCGCTCATGCACGCACATAAACACACACACACACACACACACACACACACACACACACACACACACACACACACACACACACACACACACACACACACACACACAACAACACACAAATAAACAATCACACACGTGCAAACACAAACACACACGCGCGTACACATACACAATCACTCAGGCACACAAACACGTACGCGCACGCACACACCACACACACACGCACGCACGCACGCACGCACGCACGCACACACACACGCACGCACACGCACACACACACACACACACACACACACACACACACACACACACACACACACACACACACACACACACACACACACACACACAGATACCACTTCAGCGACTGGTCGATGAATGCTAACCCGTTTCCGATTGCTTGAATGTCAGACAGTCCATGTGATGATTACCACTTCCAATGTAAGGAAGATGGAGAGTGCATCGCCCATTATCTCACCTGTGACGGGGTTCCCAACTGCAAAGGCTACTCGGATGAGACCCTGGACTGGTGCCGTGAGTAATAATAAAAATAACAAAGGGGATTTCTACAACGCCCATCTACCACAGAAGGTGGGAGAGCAGGGTTAGTGTATGCATCGAGTATGGGGGTTACCGGACATCATGCACCGCAAGCACTCCATGCAATATTCACCCGAGAGTGCAGATCGGTTCCCGAGAGCTCATAGGATCATGGGTAACACACACACACACACACACACAACACACACACACACACACACAACACACACACACACCACACACACTATAATATATATATATATATATATATATATATATATATATATATATATATATATAATATAATATATAATATATAATAGACGTGTCTACCTATCATAATTTTACGACATACTTTTAGAATGCTGGGAGTGTTTCTTGTTGTTGTTTTTTAGGTGTTTTTTTGTTTGTTTTTTTGATAATGCAAAAATGACTCCCTGTGTCATGCCAGATCCTGTAGCCACGTACAAATAAAGCACTCCCGTCCTTGCCAAAGAACAAACAGCAACAAAAAGAAAACAAAACAAAAAAAATCGGATCAGGCTGGGTGCAATGCTTTTGGTCTGTGATAGTGGAGGGTGTTTTCAATCAATCAATTAATCATTCAGTATCTTTACTGGGGAGAGCAGAAACTGTCCTCAAGAGACAAATGTTAAAAAGAAAGAAAGAAAAATCTAACCCAACAGCTTGGTCTTTCTTATCTGTGGCCCTGGCGGAAGAGTTGTGTCTTTAGTTGTGGCATCAGTAACACACCCAAAACAAGCATATGGCAACCATGATACATCACTACAAGTGATACATGTGAAAAATAATACACCAAATAGCAAGTCAATAATTGTTCTTTATATCTACTTAATGCCGTTAAATATGAAAAACAAACACCCCAAATAACGATCAATAATTGTACATCATTTATATGTAGGGAAGCGGGGTGGGGAGTGAAGCAAGCATAAATGAAGAGTCACAAGTCAGAGGTTGCTATAACATAACCTTTATTTACACCAACCAGGAAACAGTGTGTCGGAAAAGACAAGTGAGCAAAATATTTAGAACATGAAAGCAAAAGTAAAGACTAAACAACAGCAAGTATCTAATAAATACAGTAACCATGCATTTTAACTTTATGCTACTATAATTCATAATGGTAACTGTGACAAAACAATTAAATTAATAATCAATCACATAACATGTGTGCATGACTGCCACTCAAAACCAGTGTCTCACAGTATCGCGGTGAGTATCAAAGACACAGCAGTATCAATTAAATGATGAAGGCTCGCAGTGTCACAGTAAGTGTACAAGACACGGCCAGTATCAATTAACTGTATAACCAGCATATAACAGTATACAATAAGTAACACAATCAAAAATTCAGACTACCAAGATTATTCTCAACTAAACAGGAAGAGTGAGATAATGTTACAGCAGTTCCACTTAAGCTTTTGTTGTTGTGTTGGTTTACATTTTCTTTTATTAGGCCTTCCTTTTTATTAATTTTATTATATCTGTCCAGGTTGCCTGTCCATTTTGTGGACTTCCTGGGTTAGGGTTTGGGGTTGGGTTAGTGACCGTGTCCCGACTGATCCTCTGTTTGTTCGTTTGTCCCATGCTTTGTTGCGTTCTTTTTCGATGGGCGAGAGGTGCTAGGGTCTCGAATAGGTTGTCTCCCTTCTTGGGGTGGATTGTGTGCGTCATTTGCCCAGTGGCTGTTGCCATTGTGTAGTTTGAGTCCTGTTTATTTTTCTCCCGTTCAGGGTCGTTTGCTCTTTTGTTCATTGTGAAGGACCGTCGCCTTGTGTGTGATTTGTTGGGGGGAATTTGCTTTTCTCCCCTTCCTTTCCTCCTTTCTTATTTTCTGGTTAACCTTTCTTTGATGTTTTTGTTCCGTTGGAAGGCTATTGTTGGTGGGTTAGGGAACAGTTGTTGTAGGTGACTGTTTTCTATGCGGTCCCATCCTTTTGTAAGGGCTTTCCTCAAGTTTTTGAGGTGCGGGTGGTATTTGGTAATGTACACCAAGGGGATTTTGTTGTTCTTTGGTCTGTCAGCCAAGAGACTTTTTCTGTCGTGTAGTAGGGCCTCGTTGAAGTATTGGTCTATTTCTTGGATTTTGTATCCTCTTTCAATCAGTTTGGTTTTGAAGTTGGCGAGGGCTGACTTTAAGTTGTCAGGGTCGGAGTTGGTGCGGATTCTTGAGATGACTGTTCCTTTTATGAACCCACGAAAGACTGAGTCTGGGTGGCATGATGTTCGGTGGAGGTATTGATACGTCTCCGTTGGTTTGGTGTGTGTTTTGATATCCAGTATTCTGGAGGTCGTGAACCTTTTTCCTTTGTACACTGTCGTATCCAAGAAGGTAATTTCTTGCTTTGATAGCAGGTGGGTGAATTTGAGGAGGTGGTGGAAATTGTTGGCCGTGTGAAAGAAGTTCGTTATGTCTTCTTTCGTTGCGTTCTCCCATATCATGAAGCCATCGTCTCTGAATCGGACGTGGGTTATTATTTTATTTTTGTGTGGCGAGTTTTTGATCAAGTGTTCCAGTATTTGGTGGAGACGAATGTCGCATATTTCAGGTGACGGTATTGCTCCCATAGATGCCCCAATGGTTTGGTGGTATAATTTGCCGTTGAACGAGAAGTAGTTGTTCGTGAGTAGTGTTTGCTGCGATTGAATACGCGATAAGTCTTGGTCAAGATAACTTAATAAGTGTATTTTTTCCATTAATTGGATAGGAAGCACACCTTAAAAAAATAAAAATAAAAATACTTCCTGAATGTACACGGATACCCATCAATATTAAATCATAAGGCTATTCTACCTTTCAATGTACATAAAGCTATGCTAATTTCCAGTGTACGCACATGACCATGTTGAAATGCATGCATGCTGTGCTTTTGGAATATGCAATGCTTGTCGATTTAAAAACACACACATGCATACGCTCACAGGCACATTATAACTAGCATGTGCCGATAATGTGTATTTGTATGAGAAGGATATGAAGCAACCATATTTATATGTAAATGTCATTTTGTTATGTGAAGAAGGCTGAGCGAGTGAATGGAAAAATATATTTTAATGGGCGGGTGCATGCTGTTCTGAAGAGAGAGAGAGAGAGAGAGAGAGAGAGAGAGAGAGAGAGAGAGAGAGAGAGAGAGAGAGAGAGAGAGAGAGAGAGAGAGAGAGAGAGAGAGAGAGAGAAGCCACAAAATGATGCGCTTGGTAAGTAGAAGAAGAAGAGAAAAAGAAGAAGACTTAAGCGTATTCGAGTATTTTTTTGTTTTTGTGGTTGTTGTGCTTTTGCTTTGTTTTGTTTCTTAGATCACGTGTCTGGTATAGTGGGCAGTCTGGCTAGAGCCGGATGTGGTGTGTGTGTGTGTGTGTGTGTGTGTGTGTGTGTGTGTGTGTGTGTGTGTGTGTGTGTGTGTGTGTGTGTGTGTGTGTGTGTGTGTGTGTGTGTGTGTGTGTGTTGGGGTAGGGGTGGGGACTGGGAGGGATGGAATTATGGGAAAGTAATAAGATGATGAAATTATTTAGTTTTTTGTATATTGCCGCTTCTCATACGGCACATGTACATTATTTTTCTTGCGTGTATATATTGTTTGTTGTCATATATGTTACTTTCTTGAACATTTTACCTTCAATTTTTTTCTCTTTACTTAGAAAATGTTGGGAAATGTTGGAAAGCGCAGTGAGTTTTTGCACACTGGAGAATAGCGCTATACATAAGTTATCTATTATTATTTTTATTCTTGTGGACATCGGCTAAGAATGAAGTGACTATGAAAGCGGTTTCTGTGTTGTTAGAAGGATGCTGTAACTGAGTTGACGTGGGTTCTGTGTCTAACGAACTATTAGGCAAATCACGAACTACATTCCTTCATCCGATGTCTCTCGCTCAGAACTGCCACAGCGTGTCTGTGCCTCTTACAAGACATCTGCGTCATGATTTGTACTCTCGTGTGTGTGAACCGCCCGTGTTTGCTGTGTGATGGCCCCGCCCCATATGCAATTGTCACGTCGATTCGTTACAAGATCCAAACATGTAAACTGTTCAAAAGAACGCTAATTTAATAGAACAATACAAAATATTGTCTTTGGTCATATTAAATTGGCGATTTTTTTATTTTAATTTTATTTTAACCGTTTATGTGTTTGGATCTGGCTTTAGAATGTAGCAGTCATCCTTGTTTCATATATTTTTGGATTCAGTCGCAGAGCGGGATTGCTCTTTTGGACCTCCGTGCATTCCATTTCGCTGACCTGCGTAATTCGGGACGTTGCTCTCGAGTGGTTTGCATCTGTTGGATGAAAGTTTTGATCAAGAGTGAGTGCGTGCGACTTTCAGAAGTATGCTGGCGATAGGGAGCTCTCACAAAGTGCACCCCCTGAGGAAGTTCGTTCTGTCCGGTGAGGCGTTCAGTCATTGATGAGATTTTGTGATGCGTGAACAGCAATAAGCTCATTAAACACTGCGAAAACAGAAATGACGGCTTTTGACGCTTTATTTTGTCTCAGACCTCCTAGACATTAATTCGGCAGACATGTCAACATTTTTGTGAAATACGGCGGAGATAAATTGACCAGACTATCTCCATGAAGGATCCACTCAGCAGCGTTTGCCGCGACTCGTTTCTTAGATTAAGATTCCTTGCGTCCATCCGACCGTATCTCTCAAAGAGCACCTGTTTGAAACAAGCAAGACTTGTCACCGCGTTAATAACCTCCCGACTGGATCACAGCAACTCAGACATCAGCGTTAGCAATATTCCATTCAAAACGTGTCTGTGAAATACGGCGGCATTAAACTGGCCAGAATATCTCCATGAAGAAAAACAAAAACAATCTGAAACAGAATGACTGCTAGCGTTTTAAAACAAGATCCAAACACACACACACGCACGCACGCACGCACGCACGCACGCACGCACGCACGCACGCACGCACGCACGCACGCACGCACGCACGCACGCACGCACGCACGCACGCACGCACGCACGCACGCACGCACGCACGCACACACACACACACACACACACAGTTCAAACGAATGCTTATTTATTTTGACACGGACACACACAGTATGCAAATTTCCAGGGAAATTCCCTTTGTCAAGCCACAAAACGACACTTAAACAACAGATAAACGGTTAAAACCAATGAAAAATTAGTGAGAAAGCAATCATGTCAACAATCTTCCAAGCACTGAACTAGCGACAAAAACTCAACCAAAAATCAAAATAAGTTTTTCCCTCTCTCATTTTTCATTGTTTCTAACCGTTTATCTGTTAAGTGTCGTTTTGTGGCTTGACAAAGGGGATTTCCCCGAAAATGTGCATACCGTGTGTTCGTGTCAAAATAAATAAGCGTTCGTTTGAACCTTTGTGTGTGCGCCAGCCCAGTGGTGCTAAGATATAGGACTATCACCTTGCCTATATGTCATTTCCACTCGCATTCTCATACATTTCTTATAAATTCACATCGACACTGGGGTTGCAGTTAAGTCCACGTTTTGGACATGTAATCAAAAACATGATTATAAAAGATATGAATGTGAATGACATAAGCCATGCCACTGTGAATTATAAAACTTTGGAACGTAAGTTTCATAAACAGGAAACATTACATGGGGCCCATTTTTTCCCTTTTCAAAAACTAATTGTACAAAGAGCATTGCTTTCACAATTTGAAACCCGGGTTAGCTTGGGGGGGTCCTTTCGCCAGTTATGGATTGTCCCCCCGGAGTGTCCTTTTGGGGAAAAAAACCCCCAATAACACTTCTATTCCTAAGGGGAAAGGGAAAAAGTGTTGACCCCACAAAAAACCTAAAGGGTAAAACTGCCCCCCAAAGCGGAATACCGCTGCTAAAAAAAAACAAAAAAGAAGGTGGGGGGGGCCCCCCGGGTTTGGCTCCACCCCTTTTGGGGGGGGGTGAGGCACGGTCCGGGCCCTGAAAACCCCTCGAGACCGCAACTTTGCACAACTCGGCGGCAGAAGAAAAAAAAAAAAAATTCAAACCGGGAAAACTTTTGGGAAAAATTGACGAAACAAGACTTCTAACAGGTATTTTTTTTTGGCCCTTCTTTTAGGCCCCACCCTTACTTCTCGCTCTGATGACCGTGCAATTAATCATGCAAGTGCTCGTGATAGAGCAGACACCCTCTGTGAACATCGTGTGTACTTCATGAAGGCATCTGAGGACCGTCTACCCAATGGTTTTATCTGGCTCTCTGACATGCCCTGGGCTGCAGCAGTAGTGGCTGCTCCTATATGAAACTTTGAAAACTGTTTGGGGCCGGAAAGACAAAAGGGGGCCCCTTCGGGGCCCCAAAATTGGGCAAAAAAGGCCCCGGGGGGCAATACGGGACATAAAGGCCCCAAGCCCCCGAAAAATAGGCCTTAAAGAAAGGGGGGCGGGGCCCTGGGCGGAGGTGGTACCTTTTATTGTTAGGGTAAAGGGGCCTTGCCTTTGCGGTGCTTGAAGTGAATGGAGGTCACTGTCAAGGTGTGTCTTTGATTTCTAGCTGTTTCCATTGGGGCTAGAGCTGAAGCCAGTAGTTCTTCGGCATGCCGGGTCAGCGCGGCAATAAAATTGGTTTGGGCGGTCCCGCTAAAAGTTGGTTCGGTTCCCCTTGGGGTTTTTCATTGACATAAAACTCAAAAACCAGTAGATATTTAACCAGTTTGGGGCCTTTTGGGTTTTAGCAATATATTTGGTATAGCTATGAGCTGGTCGCACCTTGGGCCTAGTGAAGTAAATTATGGCCGGTCAGGTCACATCTTGGGCCTGGTGAAGTAAATTCTGGCCGGTCAGGTCACACCTTGGGCCTGGTGAAGTAAATTCTGGCCGGTGGGGACACCTTGGACCTGGGGGGGAAGTGTTTTTTTTTCCGTGGCAGAGCTGAAATTTGGAGGGGTGCATTAGGTCATGGGCCCCCCCCCCGGGGCATGCCAAACCCAGGGGTCCCTTTCCGAAATAAACTCTGTCCCGTTTTAAGCCGGTTGTCCCTGAACCTGGTCCCCCCCTGGGGCCCCGTAGCAGGACTCCCCAAGCTGAAACCCCCTTAAAAAAAAGTCCGCCCGCGTAAGGCCGAAAACCTGCCCCCTAAAATGTCTGCCCAGTAGTACGCTGAAACGGGAAACCCACTGAAATAAAATTGCCCCAGTGGTACGCTGAAAACGGGAAACCCCATTCCCCAATTTAAAACCCCCCCTTGACCCCAAAGTGGTCCGCTGAAAAGGGGGAAAACCATGCGTTAAAATCGGGCCAGTGGCAGGGGCTTTTCCTGGCCCCCGGGAATTTAAAATCCCCCCCAGTGGTCCGCTTAAACTCCCCCCCCAATGAAATAAAGTCGGGGCCAAGTGGCCCCCGCTGTAAACTGCCCAACCATGCAAAAAGTCGGGCCCCAAGTGGCCCCGCTTTTAAACTGACAACCATGCAAAAAAGTCGGGCCCGTGGCACCGTTTGGTAAATAAAACCCCCATGAAATAAGTCGGGCAAGTTCCGTTGAAAGTGTACTAACTTTTGGGGTTTTGGGGGCTTTTTAACTGAAACCTGCAATAGAGCCCGGCAAGGGGCGGGCGTTGAAAGTGCATTCCGGGGGTTTCCCGGAAAAAGGCCTGCCCTTCCCCGGGGAGGGCCCCCCCAGGGTCCACAGGGGAAAGCTCCCTTACGGGGAGGCCCCCCCCCCAACGGTCCCCAGGGAAAGCTCCCTTTCCGGGGAGGACAACCACCAAGGGTTCCCAGGGGGAAAAGTTTTCCCCTCACGGGAGGACGACCTTAAGGGCCCCGGGGGGGCCCAAAAAACCCTTTCTAACGGGGGAAAAACTTGGAAAAGGCCCAGAGGGGCAGCTGCTAAAAAAGTTCGGGATGTTGGATTTTCAAGTGAGGTAAAAGGGGCCCCTGCATGTATCCTGACCTGAAGAAATACCCAATGTGAGTTTTCTGTTGTTTTGAACTCACTGCGGGGAATGGCAGGCAGCAATCATTGCCCCCTGATAGACTTACCCAGGAACAAGCTTGAGAAAATGTAGCAAAATTTTTCACCCGGGGGCAAGGGCAGAGTCCTACAAGTCTTTAAAGTGGCTGCCCCCCCCCATAGGCCCCCGGCAAAAATTTGTGTTTTTAAGGAAAAACCAGCTCTCCCAGCTCCGTTGCAAAAAGGGCCCAAAAAAGGTCCCTCCCCTGTACAAACCAGATCCGGGCCATGGGGACGTGACCCTGCGTGACAAGGTCCCCCGTCGTCATTGAAGAGCCCTCTCCTGCTTCCTGAAGCGTAAACTTTGCATCGTGTTTCCAGACTGCGGTATAGGGCACCTTCTGGCTGTGCTCTGTGCCGGTCGTGGAGCAGTGAGGCTAACTCCAAAAGCTGCAAAGAAAACGCATCGGCATCCCTCTGGTTCTGCGCGGTCCTTGGGAAGTCGTTACCGCCGACCTCAGTGGAGGAAAATGATTTCGGGTTCCTTGGAAACTCAGCACATTATACTGTTCAACAGTGCGCCGCTGTTGGCCATTAGCCGCGTCACTGTCAAAACACCTCGTCCACAGATCTCCACAGAAGTTGTTCTGCTTAGCTTGAAATTTGGGCGCAAGCGGGTATCATGATCGGAGTGCAAGTAATCCCGCATTCGTGTACAAATAGAGTGACCCATTACTAGTGTATACTAGCTGTAGTCTTGTTGTAAGTATCGGGAAAAACGAAAAATCCAATTTTAAAACTTTTGCCGGAGAGCAATGACCTTTCAGCTGGAGCGCTCGCAGTGAAAGCAAACCACAATGGCACGCTTGAATCTCGTGCCCCGCGGATGCGCACGCACCCGTATGTCTCATGGTACTTGGGGTTAGGATAAATATAGAAGCTCAGGTTTCCTGCGGTCAGTGCATTGGCTGCCCGCTGCAGTCCCCAACTGACCTACACAGATACAAGCTTACACCCACACAAACACCTTTTCGCTTCGCGAAAAAAATATTTTTTTGTGTTTGGATCTACGATCTCCATGAAGGATCAGCTCAGCAACTTTTGTCACGACTCTTTTCTTAAAGATGCCTTAAATGCGTTTACCGCCCCCCACTCTCAAAAAAAACACTTTGCAAGATTTTTTCGCCGCGTTTATAACTCCCACCCTTTGGGGCTTTTGTTGTTAAAAGTTTTGATGTAAGTCAAGTTCAGAAGTGGGCGGTTTGCGTGTTGCTAAAAAGGTCCCATGTAAGTGACGATCAGAAGTGGTCGACTTGCGTGTTCCTAAAAAAGTCGATATAAGTGACGATCAGAAGTGGGCGGTTTTCGTGTTGCCAAAAGGTCGATGTAAGTGACGAACAGAAAAAGGAGGCTTGCGTGTTGTTCAGATAGTTGCTCTAATGCCACATGGGAGCAATGGAAATAAGACCCAAGGTCGACAAAATTTTTTGTATCCAGATTTTCTGGGCACCCGTTTTGTGTTGCTGAAAATGGATTGGTCTTAACTGTTTTAGCCTCCCCTTCTTTTGTTGTTTTGGTGTTCAAGAGGGGGTGTGTGTGGTGTGTGTGTGGGGGTGTGTGGGGTGTGGGGGTGTGTGTGTGTGGGTGGTGTGTGTGTTGTGTGTGTTGTTTTCCCCGTTAGTTGTGAAAATGAAGATGGGTTTGTGTTTTTGTCTGGCTCCCTTTTTGTGTGAAGCTGAAGGTGCTGTGTGTATTGTCTGGCTCCCATTTTGTAAGCTAAAGATGTTGTGTGTATTGTTTGGCTTCCAGTTCTAGTAATGCTGAAGAGGGAGTATAAATGTATGCACACTTCTTAGTCCTGAAGACGGTTTCTTCCTTATCTAGCTTCCAGTTCTTGCGATGCTAACGATTAATAGGAAGAGTGGAGATGACAATAAAAGTTAACGGAAGAGATGATGATCAATGGAAGTGAAATGTCGATGACTGGAGTGACGATGGAGGTGGGGGATGTGACGAAACGTTTTCATGCAGCTGCGATATAGGTGAATAAAATGGCCCCTCAAAAGGGGGGTAAACGGTTGAAAAAAAAGTGGGGGCAAATGATGACGAAGAGGTGAAAGTGGTGAGAAAGACCCAATACAGCGAAAAAAACAAGAGTACGAAAATGAAGAAAGACCAATACTGTGACGATAATGTGAATACACGTCACTATGAAGGCGCTTAATTTCTTTGTTGTTCAGCCGGGTTCGAGTGCCCCGAATCTGCCGTGATGTGCCCAGAAATGGTGTGTCTCGACGGGGAGTATGTGTGTGACGGCAGAAAAAAACTGTTTTCGACGGTTTTCCCATGAAAAAAACTGGGTAAGTTGGTGATTAGGGGCAGGGGGGGTGGTGGTAATGCAGCACGTGAAAACCCTTTTATTTTGAAAGTATATGTATGTTTGTTGGTTCCCAGGTTTTGGGGATGTGAAGATGGTGGTTTTCTTGTCTAGGGGGCCAAATTCTTCTGATTTGAAGATGGGGGGTGTACTTTAAATTTTCCCGGGTTTGGGCCCTTCATGTGATGAAAAGAGCACCGGGGAAGAAAAAAACAATAGGAAGAGTCCCAGTAAACCCTGCCCGTACGGGATGGTAGGGGCGGGGCCCCAAAAATGGCGGTAAAGGGCACCCAAAGGGCCCCGTACATTGCCCCTACCGCGCGCACCCCCGTTTCCCCGTACCCCCGCCGCCCCCACCGTGCCCCGGTTTTAACGGGCCCCCACCGTTTTCCCCTTTCCCGGGCCCCCTCCCCTTTTGCCCCCCTGTTGCCCCTTTCGGTACCGGGCCTGTAAATGTTTGCCTCTATTTGATACTTACCAACCATACTTACCGTGTCTTTTTGGGCCCGTATTTGTTTCTTACCAACCTAATTGCCAAGTCCTTTTTGCCTGTTTTCGAATTACCAACCAAATTCCAAGTAATTTTTGCCTGTATTTTGTACTTACCCAAAAGGACTTTCCCATGGGAAATTTTTGCCTGTATTTCGTACTTACCAACCATACTTGCCAGTGTCATTTTTGCCTGTATTTCGTACTTACCAACCGTACTTGCCAATGTCATTTTTGCCTGTATTTCGTACTTACCAACCGTACTTGCCAGTGTCATTTTTGCAGTATGCATGATCCATTGCAGCCTGCTTGATGCCAGTTCCCCGTAGTTCTCTTCGTGCTGAGTCCATGTGAAGAGCAATCCATTTCCAAGATGTTTTGTAGAAGGTTTATGATGATTTGTCCTTTTTATGTTTTAAATAAGTCTTATGTCTTCTTCAGCACGAAGTTCTTTACTATTTAGCATTTAAAGATATTCTTGGTGGAGCAGGTTAAAGGAACTAACCTTCTCTGGTTTGGTGACAATAATAATTATGAGTTAAAAATAATTGGAGGTAAAACAGAACAGACCACACATTTTCTCGTGGACACATTAAAAAAAGTTTTATTTTTATAAAAAGCTCGAAAATGTCATCACAATTTCACTCCACTGAGATAAAAACAGGCGGTAACAACATTTATTGCAATCCACATGCATTTCTTCCGTGACCTTTACGCAAAACTGAGCCAAGCTTCTGGTGTTCTGTCCGTGACTCCAGACACCTTGGTGACGTCAAAATGAAGCGCGGGAAAAGAGCGCACAAAGCGGCAATCAGCTCATGAAAGAAGAATTAATTAAAAAGGTTAATTTCCAAAAACCGATATAAAATCAACGGCACGTTCAATCGCAAAACGTTTACTGTGGATCGTATTCGTTTAAGCTGGTCCAGGCACAGAGATATTTAGCCTGCGAAGGAGAGTTCTTAAGAAAATGATCTCCAGTAAACGTTTTGCGAGTGAACATGCCATTTATTTTATATTGATTTTATAATGTGATTTTTTTTTTTACACCATCACTAACTCTTGTTCAGGAGCTAATTACCCCTTTGTGCACTCTCTCCTCATGCTTCATTTTGACGTCACCAAATGTTTCTGACGTCACAGATAGAGCAACAGGAATCTCCCAGTTTTGCGTACATTCACAGATGAAATGCAGTGGATTGCAATCATTTTGGTCACCAAATGTTTCTGTCTCTGTGGATTGAACATTTGATAAAGTATTGCAGCATTTTAGAAAGAAGAATGGAAGATCGGGGGTGGGGGTGGGGGCGGTCTATGGGTAAATCTATGGTAAAAATTAGTCAGCAGATGGAAAAATAATGCAACATACAAATCATATCTAAAATCACAGTACTTCATACAGCAACCAAAAATCGCCTTTTTGCCAAATCTGAGAAGGCTAGTTCCTTTAAGGCAGTTGTTAGATAAAGTGCTATTTAATGAACTAGACTGGTATGAAACAATATATAACATTTTAAAGATATATCTTTTCAATATGTTTCTGTAGCGTAATAGATGAGTTTTTGTTTTCGTTTTGCTGTTCTAGTTCAAGCTTTTGCAATGGTTTTTACTTGTACAGCATCAGAAAATATTTTGATGTTTACAGTATTGCAAACATCGCAGAGAGAATAAACTATAGGAATCTTAAAAACCTCAAGATACGCCATACTTCCTTGTGCTCATATCTACAGATTCTGACAGCATCCGCATTTCACCCTCATTTTCCGCCTGCCGAGCTAAGGACACACTTGTGCCGTGAAAAGAGTCATTTGTTGTGGTGGAGAAGGGGTTGCTGTCTATGTTGTCGACCACAGCTGTTCTGAAATCTTTTTGGCATGTTTGTTGGCACAGCGATGCTCTGGTCAAAATTTCGACATAATTTGTGTGTGCTTCGTCAGGTTGAAATTGTAAGCACCTGAGTTGGAAATGCTCGAACGAATACCCCAGAATTGAGGATGTCATCAACAAGTCATTTCCTGGTTTCAGCATGGGTTTTTAAGCCGAGAAAATGGGAACTGAAGTTTTTTTGTCTCTTTTGTGTCTCTGAAGTGATGACTCCTTTGGTGACTGCGTACTATGGAAGGCAATCGATTGCGAATTTAACAGCGCAGCCTTACGTTATGATAATTACTTGGCTTCTGATTGCTTTGTCACATACGGTCCAGTCAGTATAAAACGTATTAGTGTTTTCTTAAATTTATGCCAAAGTTCAAGAGCTGTGTGAGAGTCGAGGTGGCCGTCCCGTGCTGTCCGTCCTAACGAGCCTTCTGGTTTCCGTGGACGTAAAGAATTATTGAACCGTGCTTCGGCATTGGTCACAACTTGTCCCTAATATGTCAGTTGACATCTGATGACATTAAGCATCACTTCATTATCATCTTAGATTTGTTTTTATTTTTTATTCCCCTTAGAACACTTTCGACATCAGAACAGTTGAAGCATATCAGATTCAGTATCGCATGCAATATTCAAGGCCTCTCCAGTGTCTTTGTTAAACACAAGCACCACTTCTTTAGCACGATGTGTTGAGATAAGGTCAGACCCACCTGCTAAGGTTTTCTCACGCAACCTTGAGGTGTACACATAAAACGTCTGTTCGCCCTGCATCCTTCAGGCGGGAAGAATACAGCTGGCCAAAGTATGGCATGCTAAAGCTGACACATTCTACCTGACCTCTGAAATCTTCCAAATGTAAGCGGCTACAGTTCAGCAAAGACAATAGCACCTACGAATCTGATTTCACCCTCGCATTTGTCAAGCACAGGTTAGGCTGGCGCCCGAAGAATGCAAAAAGACACTTTTTGTGTACTTCGATGTCAGCAGGTGAAAGCTTCCTAAGCAGACGTTGAAGCTGCTGCGCGTGTCTGAGTACTTCCACATCCAAAGGCAAGGTAGACATTGTTGTGTAACCAATCCCGCAGTGCCTGATGGTCCATCAAAGGAAGGGAAAAAAAAAGAAGAAAAAAAAGAAAGAAAAAAACACACACACACACAAACAAAAAGGTTGTCCTGGATGCAAAATGATGAACATTTCCTGTTCTTGTTTTTGCCTTTCTTTTGTCTTGAACTGCGTTGTTTCCCTTTTTTTTCTTCTTTTTTTTTTCTTTTTTAAGAGCACGATTTATGCCATGAAGCCCTCTGGAAAGCTGCTTCAAATCTCTTTCCCTCGTCCAAGATAATATATAATAAGAGCATACAAATATATATATAAAATTTGAGTACGATTTTGTTGTTTTTAAAAATGTGACAAAATGACCCAAACCACTGACCATACTTTATCCACCCCACCCCCTCCCCTTGAGGTGAACCATCTGTAAAACGAACCTTGTGTCAATGAAATAATTCGTTTCATCACTCACACTTCAAACTAATATAATAAAAATATGATAACAATAGCTTACATTTTCTCAAAAAATCACCCCAGACTCATCATAGATGTAATATTTACAAACTGGCAGTGGGATCAAACGGACTCATAGGCCTAGATCTAGATTGGGTCACGCCCATTGAGCTACAGGTCAATGGACTAGTGATAATGTCGACCAAAACAAATGAATTGAGATGCAAAAGATTATCGGTAACTGTTGCATAAATCATGTTTCCTGATTTTAAAAAAAGAAAATTAAAAAGATTTTTTATTTTTTTATTTTTTTAAAGACAAGAAAAAGAAAAGAAAGACAAATGGATGAAAACTAGAATTAAAATACCCTGTGATTTTGTAGCATAGAACTCGTTCTCGTGCAGACGGACGTCACAAAGCTGTCCGACAATTTCATGCCAGGACAGGCGCTTTGCTTTAATTTGTACCCCGGTACAAAAATCCTAAGCTTCGTTTTTGTAAGAATGAAGTACATTTAGAAACGCCTGCATTTCAAATTCTTGAAAATAAATGCTATTGTTTTCATTGTCTGTGCTCAGAACCAAATAGCAAGTGAAAACATGCTCACTGTGATTGCTTCGTGTCTTGCATTCATAATACGTACTGCAGATGTTAATGGCATTCACTACATCAAAGGTGCAAAAGTAAGAATGTTCTACGTGTATATGTTCATGAATAACTTTAGCATTGCCAAAATATACTAAATTTACTTTTTCTTTGTTTGTTTATGTATATTTGTGCATTTGGGCTTTCCAAAAAAAGTTGAACACCGGAAAGAAAGAAAAATATACAAGTAGGGGTAACGAATACAGTCACAATTTCACTAATTAGCGCGTTGCAAATCTTTGATCGATTAATGCGACCCTCATGGACGGCCTTGACGATGTCTATGCGGCTGAAATTAATCAGTATAGCTAAACTTGTCTGTGTGCAGCAGCCCAATACTTCACTCCAAAATGCAGTTTGAAAACCCTTAGTTCTCTAAATATTTGGATCTTCCGCGTTAATCAATTATTCATTAATTTTGGCATACCATCCGATCACGCGTCTTTTCTCCAGAAACAGTGCAACAAATTTGACGCTAGTTCTGACGTAGTTTATTCCTGACATCACCATGCCCTTTCTAATAAAAAAAAGATTAAAAACTTCACTGCTAAGTGCTATCTACTGTACACATTTCTTGATTTGTGTACCATCTAGTTTCGTTGGCAAAATGTACACATACCAAAGAAGTGAACATATTCCTGTGGTAAGATTCTGTAAATATTTACTTGTAAATCTCTTGACGGTCGGCATGTCTGTTTCAGCTATTTCGCCTTTATTTTCAGTCCTTTTCCCGTTTCGATAACTTTATCTAATATTCTATCATGGACTGTGTGTTTACCGGGGTTGTCCGATCGGTTTGAATCTAAAAAAAGACCGACCCAAAACAGGCTATCGAGTGAAAGAAGTGCATAAAAAGCAGTAAAAAGCACCATCCTGCGCATGCAAAACATAATTCCACGAAAACATTAATTCTACTCTGCGAAGCTACCGTTCTAACAGGCTTATAACCCCCTCACCCCCCCCCCCCCCCCCCCCCCCCCTCCCCCAAATGCTAGGGGGCACATTTCTACGCTTGATTCAACTCATCTTTTTGTCGTCTGTTTGTTCTTTCCAAAATGCGCAAAGATATGCAACTTTTGGAAAGTTGCAAACTTCTGCGATCGTGTGAACCCAGCTTTACGGTTAGTGAACGTTATGAAATGGTGGCTGGCAGTGATGATGAAGATGACGATAAAAGACGAATGCAGTGAAGGCATAGGTGAATGAAAGTGAAGATAAAGACGAATACAGTGGCGATGAAGATGAATACACGTGATAATGAAGGCCATTTGTTTGCTGTTCAGTGGAGTACGAGTGTCTGTCTAACGGGCTATTTGAAGTGTACAGACGGGATATGCTGTCGACAAGGACGATGTGTGTAACGACTGTCCCGACGAAAGAAACTGCCTTAAGTTGGTGATTATGACAGTGGTGGTGGTTGTGGTGGGAATAGTAGCAGCGTGAGCCTTTGATGTTAAAAATATATGTGTCTTGTCTGTTTCCCAAGTATTGTGATGCTGAAGATGGTGTGTGTCTTCTCCAGTTCCCAGTTCTTGTGATTCTGGAGATGGTCTGGGTCTTGTCTAGTTCACAGTTCTTGTAATGCAGAAGATGGTCTGGGTCTTGTCTAGTTCACAGTTCTTGTAATGCAGAAGATGTGTGTCTTAATGGTGCAGTTGCCGATTCATTTGATGAACAAGGCACCGGAAGACACGATTAATAGGACGAGTAGAGGTGGCAATAAAAGTGAACGGAAGAGATGATCAATGGAAGTGGTAATGTCGATGAGTGGTGTGACGATGGAGGTGAGCGGATGTGACAATAACGCTGAATGCAACTGACGATGGGGTTAGGTGAAAAAGCGAATGCAGTGACGACACAGGTGAATGAAAGTGAAGAGAGACGAATACAATGTTAATGAAGGTGAATACATGTAATAATGAAGGCGTTTTATTTGTTTTTCAGCCTAGCGCGTATACGCGTGCCACTCGGACGAATTGAAGTGCCCAAACGGGATCTGTGTTTACAAGAGTCATGTGTATAACGGCTACAACGACTGTGGCGACGGAAGTGACGACCTACCCGAGAACTACACCGACACCCAGCCGCTTTAGTGAGCTGTGCCGCTGGATCCTGCTTTTGAGTCTGAAGGCCGCGCACTTCATATGGAAATAGATCCGTTTTCAACGCTGACAGTTTGATCTTGACTTGTCTGTAGTGTGTGTGTGTGTGTGTGTGTGTGTGTGTGTGTGTGTGTGTGTTGTGTGTGTGTGTGTGTGTGTGTGTGTGTGTGTGTGTGTGTGTGTGTGGAATGACATAGAAAAGTAAGTTGTTCGCCCTTAAGTTTGTGTTGTTCACCCTCTCTCTCTCTCTCTCTCTCTCTCTCTCTCTCTCCTCTCTCTCTCTCTCTCTCTCTCTCTCTTCTCTCTTCTCTCTCTCTCTCTCTCTCTCTCTCTCTCTCTCTCTCCTCTCTCTCTCTCTCTCTCTCTCTCTCTCTCTCTCTCTCTCTCTCTGTCTCTCCTTCTGTTCTGCTCCTTCTTCTCTGTCCTCTCTGTTTGTCTCTGTCTCTCTCTGTCTCACTGTCTTTCCCTGTCTCTTTGTCTCTCCCTGTCTGCGTGTTTGTCTCTCTTTCTCTCGGTCGGTCTGTCTGTCTGTCTGTGTCTGTCTGTCTGTCTCTCTCACTTTTTCTCTGACATATATACACACACACACACACACACACACACACACGCACGCACGCACTCCACACACACACACACACACACACACACACACACACACACACACACACACACACACACACACACACACACACCACACACACACACACACACACACACACATTCACGAATGGAAAGCCAACAACAGAGAATCAAATAATCTTTCGTTTTATACTCTACCCCACCCCACCCCCCACCCCCACACACACACACACACACACACACACACACACACACACAAAACACACACACACACACAACACACACACCACACACACACACACACACACACACACACACCACACACACACACACCACACACACACAACAACAACAACAACAACAACAACAACAACAACAACAAACAACAACAACACAAACAAACAAAAAACGGGTAATTTACAGAGAGAGCAAGGGAAGGGGAGGGATAAAATTAAGCTTAAGAAAAACGACAATATCAACAAGGAAAAAGAAATGGATACTAAATTAGTACATACAAATAACAAAACAAAAAAACAAAAACAACAACAACAACAAACAAAAACACACACACAAACAACTACAACAAAAATATAAACAAATTAATAAGTAAAAGATATAGAAGGAATATATACATATACACACTTCATGTATATACACAGACATGTATGCACATATTACCCCACACACACACACACACACACACGCGCACGCGGGGCCACCCCCCTCCTCCACATACACACACATACATGGCAATGATGTGCAATGAATATTCTAATAGCACTGGATGATAACAATATACTACCGCTACTACTGCTAATACTATGAACAGAAATTGGAAAGATAAAAGGATTAAAATCATTTAAATTAATATTTTGTATACTTAGCACAGAGCTGGTATACAATCAAGACAAGAAATGTACCTCACCATCCAAGGAAAATATATCCATATATTTAAAACATAATTGCACGCACACGCCTGGGCGTGCGCACACACTTATACATAAACACATAAAATGCCAGGTGTATCAAACATTAGGAAACTAAATACTGTACGGTTCAAGACTGAAAACTTATATGTTACATTCAGTACGAAAATGTTGAAGAGCTTTAGATTTGAATGTGCTCACTGAGCATGCTATTTTAAGACTTCTAGGTAGGCATTCCAACAAAAGGATCCAGAATAAGCAAAACTCATCTTATAAATGTCAATTCTTGTTTTGGGCAAAATAAGAATGCTGTTCCGTGAACTATGGTCGTTGCGCGCTCCAGTGCGGACAAGCTGTCTCAGATATTGGGGTGATTTGTTATGGATAACTTTATGCACTAAGATACATTTATTACACTGAAGATGCTCTTTTAAAGGTAATGGACCATATGAAATGTGCCCTCGTCCAGTTAGCATTGGCGAAGCAGCACAAAGAACTTTGACTGCACGTTTGTGTACAGCTTTAAGTTTTTTTATATGTACATCACTGCAGCCATCCCATACATTAGAGACATAATTAATTCTGGACATAATGTGAGCGTGAAAAAACGTATTACAAGCTTCACTGTTACAAAAGTGTCTGAGGCGAGAGAGCAGATACACATTTTTAGCAACAGCGTTAGTAATACTGTTAATATGAGCTTGCCATTTAAGTTGGTCATCAAGAATAACGCCAAGGTGACGATGTTCTGAAACTTGCTCTATTACCTGTGAATTCAACATGAGACAAAGAGGAGGTATACCACGCTGATGCTTTTGACGCGTGGCTACTACCATACTTTTAGTTTTCTCTGGGTTGAGCAACATTGCATTCGCAGAACACCATTCAGTTACTTCTTGGATACTTGGCTGCAGCTTAGCATTTATAGCAGCTATGTTATTTCCAGAAGCAGAAAGAGACGAATCATCAGCAAACATGTCACAATCAACTTCAGTAGATGAAATACTCAACGGGAGATCATTTATATAAATACTGAAGAGAAGAGGTCCAAGAACAGACCCCTGTGGAACTCCAACTTTGACAGAGCCCTCAGGTGAATAATGTCCAGCAACAAATACTTTCTGTTTTCTTTGGCTAATATATGATTAAAAAAACTGAATGGCATTGCCGCTTAACTGATACGTTTTCATCTTTTTCAATAAAATCTGATGGTCTATAAGGTCAAAGGCTTTTTTGAGATCTAAAAAGACAACACCATTCAACTTTGAGTCATTTATGGAGGATAGTAGCCTGTCAACAAGACAGGTAAGTGCTGACTGACATGAGTGTTGTGGTCGAAATCCTGACTGATGTGTATGGATTAGGTTGAATCTGTCAAGATATTTGAGCAGGTGCTTGTGCACGTGCTTCTCCAAGGGTTTAGAGATTGAAGACAAAACAGAAATGGGACGATAATTATTGATGTCAGTTAAATCTTTCGCTTTTGGGAGAGGAACTACTTTTGCCGTTTTCAAGTCTGAAGGAAAACAGTTGTGGTTGATACATAAATTATAAACATATGCTAGGTGTTGAACAATGTATGGTAAAGAAAGCATAATAATTTTATTACTAATTCCATCACAACCAGAGGTATTTTTGCTACCAACACTGGAAACATATTTACCAACTTCATAAGCTGTAATTTCAGGGATGATGAAAGTGTCATCAAATTTAAGCCTTTTTTGCAAACATTCTTCAGTTCATCGGAACATTGATACTCCTTTACCCCCCCTCTGACGCGTTTTAGTTAATGTTTTCGCTAGAGACAAAAAGTGATCATTAAATACCTCCGCAGTTAAAGTACTTGGTATATTCTGTTTACAAGAGAAATTCTTGGTAAGAGCATTCAGAGCTTTCCAAACCAAGCAAGTGTTGTCAGTTTGGTTGGACACAATTTTCTCAAAATATGTCTTTTTTGCCTGCCTGACTAAATATTTCACATGTCTTCTTTGCTTTTTAAATTCAGGGTAGTTTTTCTGCTTCTTAAATCGGTCCCTTTGTTTCATAGCCTGTCGAATGTCAACTGTGAGCCAGGGAGGCAACGACCTATTTTTTACACGCTGTCTCCGAATAGGGACATGCTTGTCGTAGACCAGTAAGAACAATTTATAGAAATGGGCCAGGGCTTCATCTGGGTCACTAAGTCCATATATTGCATCAAATGAAGTGTTACTTAAATCACAGAGAAAAGAACCTGCATCAAAATGTTTGTAAGACCTATACGTTACAGTGGTGTGTTTCCCAGCCTTTGCCTTTGGAATCTGACAAGAAAGTGTGCAACAGACCGGATAATGATCGCTCATGCTGGTTATTGGTACATGTGTACGTATTAGTCTGTCCGGATTGCTCACATATATATGATCAATAAGAGTTGAAGTTGTCGAAGTCACTCTTGTCGGGGATTGTACACATTGGTGTAAGTTAAACAGGGACAGAGTTGATACCCATGCTGGATTGGGTTTGAACATATCAATGTTAAAATCACCAAGAAGCAAAATTTCATTGTGATGCTTGCTGTTTTGGACTTTGTCCATCATGACAACAAATTCATCAAACCAGACCAAAGTGGACGAGGGACTTCTATAAATGAAGGCTATGAGGAATGGAGGGCCTCTTCCTGTTTTGACCTGAAGCCAAATGCTTTCGACATACGTAGATTCCAAATCATAGCGCCTATGAGTGAAATCCCGGATAGAATTATGAACATACACCGCGATCCCTGTATGCCCAGGTTCATCCGCGTCCCTTCGTAAGATTGAATAATTTGGAATGCTAACCACCTCGTCACTGACGTAAGAGGTAAGCCTAGATTCAGACACACCAAAAATGTGTAAAATGTCTGATTGATGAACGAATACATTCACATCCGTCACTTTGTTCGCCAAGTGATAAATATTCAAGTGCCCAACTGAAAGGTCCTTGGGACACGACACAGTCATTGTTCTGGTTTCGAATTCAGAAGAAAAAACGAAAAAAACGAAAACGGGATCAGTATATATATATATATATATATATAGAGAGAGAGAGAGAGAGAGAGAGAGAGAGAGAGAGAGAGAGAGAGAGAGAGAGAGAGAGAGAGAGAGAGAGAGAAAGAGAGAGAGAGAGAGAGAGAGAGAGAGAGAAGAGAGAGAGAGAGATTCACAGACTAGCATAAAAGCTGGCATACACACAAGAAAATAAAACGAAAGAAAGTCAGAGCTTTCAATACTCCCGCAACACAGGCAGCACAAAAACCAAAAACTGCAGTAGTTTCGGCCAAACAAGGTTTAGTTCAAAAGCAGCACATCTGGGGCCAGCAATATTCTAACCACACAGGGCTCGGTACTAAAAACGATCACCACACTTGCCCACTATAATGGGAGTAAAGGAGAAACGCGTGGTGCACAAACAACAGATCAATGAGATGTGCACTGTACACCGAGCACAACTTGTTCATCAAGTAATGAATACTGAAAATGTGTCAAGTAAAGACTAAACGCTTTCGTTGTGTCAAAAACTCAATCCAATCCAATTCAAATGTTGCAGAAAGCTAAAGGTAACTTGGTCACCCACCAAAAAAAAAAAAAAAAAAAAGGAAAAAAAAAGGGGGGGGGGGGGGGGGGGGGCTCAGGGAACAATGTCATTCAGTGATTTAATACGCTCCTTCAAACGATCCTTGCTGGGGTCGAGGATACCAGTGAGGGAAAGGGTTTGGCCAAGGACCGGGACGGTAAGGTGGAAAAGGCCACGCAGGATGAAAGAATGGCATTGGGTGCATGTTGTTCCTGGCTAGACTTTGAGCGGTAGTTGTTTCTTGCTCTCTACAACCAGGAGAGTGTGCGGGTCTGCTTCGATCTCCAGGTAGAAAATGTTCCCCAACACGATTCCCAGTAACAACGGGTATGCTGCTCAATGTTGGCCTCCTTCTTTGAACGTTCCTGGGTTCAGCATTCTCAGCATTCTTAAAAACACGGAAAGCTGTTGTGTTGTCGTAGTGACCGTGTTCTTCAGCACTTTGCCGACCAGGTCTCTTCAGTAGAGTGACAAGTCCCAGGAACGCCCTGACCTTCCTCAGCCAGAGTGACAGGCCTTTCATGTTGAGGTGGACTAAGTCAGTGGAGTACAAGAGCTTCATAGGTTTATTGACTTTGTGGTCAACAAAATCCTCCTCAAAAATAAAGCTGACGTTGCCTTTCACACAAACTTGACGCAACACCGAGTTTAGGTGTTTGGTGACTGAAAGTGGCACAGGCTTCCTTGGAAGAAGGGCTGTGATGGCTACTTCAGCTTTGGGAAACACACGTGTCACCTCTGCCACCAGCTCTTTAAAGTCTGTTTCCAGGTCTTGAGTGGAGTACAGTTTGTGTACATCGTTGCCTCCAACGTGCAGAATTATCCGTTTGACGTCATCACGTACAGCACAGGCTTTGAGGGAAGCAGTGACGTCTGACACCCTAGCTCCTGGCATGGTACGGACATGGGTCTTGCCAGTCCGGTCGAGTCTCTTCCTGTCAATGGTGCGGAGGTTGGAGTCACCGATGACGAAGTTCTGGATGCTGCCGCTTCTAGGAATATGGATTTTAAACTTAGGTCCACCCGTGGCATTACGTCTTCTATGTGTGTGTGTGTGGTGTGTGTGTGTGTGTGTGTGTGTGTGTGTGTGTGTGTGTGTTGTGTGTGTGTGTACGTGCGTGCGTGCTTGCACGCGCGCACCTGTGTGTTTGTGTGTGTGAGTGAGAGAGAGAGAGAGTGTGTGTGTGTGTGTGTGTGTGTGTGTGTGTGGTGTGTGTGTGTTGTGTGTGTGTGTGTGTGTAGTGTGTGTGTGTGTGTGTGTGTGTGGTGAGAGAGAGAGAGAGAGAGAGAGAGAGGGAGAGAGAGAGAGAGAGAGAGAGAGAAGAGAGAGAGAGAGAGAGAGAGAGAGAGAGACGAGAGAGAGAAGACGAGAAGAGAGACAGAAGAAGACAGACAGACAGACAGACAGACAGAACAGACAGACAGACAGACAGACAGACAGAGCAGAAGAAGAAGAAGGAGAGAAGAGAGAGAGAGGAGAGAGAGAGAGAGAGAGAGAGAGAGGAGAGAGAGAGAGAGAGAGAGAGAGAGAGAGAGAGAGAGAGAGAGAGCTTGTGTGTGTGTGTGTGTGCGCGCGCGCGCGAGCGGGGTGTGTGCGTGAGCGCGCGCGCGAGCGGGGGGTGTGCGTGAGCGCGCGCGCGTGTGTATGTGTTGTGTGGCGGGGGAGGGGTGTGATGTACAAGTAAATGGATTTTGGTACCTAAATAAAAGGGGGAAAAACAGAAAATGCATGATATCTAGCGTGGTATCAAAATCCTATCCGAACAATCCTATCATAGCAACGGAGCAAAAGACAATCCTCTCCGAACAATCCTATCATAGCAACGGAGCGAAAGACAATCCTATCCGAACAATCCTATCACTGCAAGCGAGCAAAAGACAATCTTATCCGAACAATCCTATCACTGCAAGAGAGCAAAAGACAATCCTATCCGAACAATCCTGTCATAGCAACGGAGCGAAAGACAATCCTATCCGAACAATCCTATCACTGCAAGCGAGCAAAAGACAGTCCTATCGAACAATCTATCACTGCAACGAGCAAAAGACAATCCTATCCGAACAATCCTATCATGCAAGCGAGCAAAAGACAATCCTATCCGAACAATCCTATCACTGCAAGCGAGCAAAAGACAATCCTATCCGAACAATCCTATCACTGCAAGCGAGCAAAAGACAATCCTATCCGAACAATCCTATCACTGCAAGCGAGCAAAAGACAATCCTATCCTAACAATCCTATCACTGCAAGAGAGCAAAAGACAATCCGAGCCTAACAATCCTATCATTTTCCCACAATCAGCTTTCCGCAGCTTGTGTGTGTGTGTGTGTGTGTGTGTGTGTGTGTGTGTGTGTGTGTGTGTGTGTGTGTGTGTGTGTGTGTGTGTGTGTGTGTGTTGTGTGTCTGTGTGTGTGTGTGTGTGTGTGTGGTGTGTGTTTGTGTGTGTGTGTGGT
>JABMCL010002400.1:955000-958047 GCA_018857735.1 Alviniconcha marisindica | reverse complement strand
CTCACAATTTATCAGTCATTAGCATGGCTCACCCTGCAGCCCATCTGAATGCAGAAATCATTCTGATGGTCACAGTGTTGCATTAATAACAGTAGTTTTCCCCCATCTTTTCTCTTCAACATTTGGGGTCCCAGGACACTGTCTCGTCCCACTCACAGTTAATCAAACATTAACATGGTTCAGGACGCCGCCCATCTGAATGCAGAAATCATTCTGATGGTCACAGGGTTGCATTAATAACAGTAGTTTTCCCCTTCTTTTCTCTTCAACAGTTGAGGTCCCCAGACACTGTCTCAGTTGCGCCCTTCACAATTTATCAATCATTAGCATGGCTCACCCTGCTGCCCATCTGAATGCAGAAATCATTCTGATGGTCACACTGTTGCTCTAATAAGGGTGGGTGGTTCCCCCCCCCTCCCACCCCACCCACACACACACACATCCTGGGGTCTGGGTCCCCGCCAGTACCTCTTCGGAGACAGCTCGGTGTCTAACCATTTGAAATTTGTCCGATGTTCTTTCACATACCCCATCTGGGGTTTCCGAAACAAATTACTTGACTTGACTTGTTACACGACTCCAACCAACCTGTCACTGGACGCAGACATGAAGCGACGGTAGCGGCTGCAGAAGCAAAGGGACATGACCGTCTTGTGGTGGTGACACAGCTGGGTGAGTTGTCTGCCCCCGGCCAGAGCGTCCCACACCTTCACCACGTTGCCTCCTGCAACACGAGCAAGCGAAATGCGTCACATAATACACGTATAGTAGAGAAGGAGCTTTGATTTTAACATCACCTTCGTCAACGTCATTATCAGCAGCAGCAGCCCCCCCATTTTTCTCTCTCTGATATCACCGTACTGATTGACTGGGCGTAAAACACCAAGTTACTTACACACTCTCCCTCTCTCTCTCTCTCTCTCTCTCTCTCTCTCTCTCTGCACATTTGTAGGAACTCTGTGAAATCGCATTAATTAACTGCTTATTCGTGCTTACAATATCTGTTTGTGGTATAGTCGTGTTTATTTGTGTTTATAGTATAGCAAGGAACGGCTGTTCGATAGGCCAAAACGGACCTAAAGCTACTATCCTTGAGTATTAAAGTTTTCGAATTGGAGTTCGACTTCCAGTTCTCTCCTCTCTCTCCCCCTCTCTCTCTCTCACACACACACCCTCTCTCTCTCTCTCTCTCTCTTCCTCCCTCTCTCCCCCCCCCCCCCCCCCCCCCCCCTCTCCTCTCCGCCCCCTCCCCCAACCTCCCTCCCGCTTCTTCTTCTTCTTTCAGACTGGCAAACCTAAGCCACAGAGACAAACGGAGCAAACAAATAAAGCCACGCGCATTGGTAAATAAAACGTTAATTTCGAACAGCCTGGAGTCGATTAGGAGGGGGCAAAAGACGAGGGGCCATACAGAGAGGAGGCATATTGGAGATATAAGCTTACTGTCTAATTACACTCCCAGGCCTCAGCCCCGCAATACACTGAGGCAGAGAAAGAGAGAGGAAGGTGTGTGTGTGTGTGTGGGGGGGGGACAGGATGCCAGCCAGCGGATGAAAGTGAAAACACATATTTTCCAATAACATGTCAAACAATGCGACGTAAAGATAGATCAGCCAATATCGGATAGGGTGTACATAGGGGACGGTTGTTGAACCCCCCCACCCCCCATCGCCCACCTCTCCCTCTCCTCTCCCCCTAGTCCCTCTCCGGTCGCCTCCCCTGCTCATTTTCTCGCGGATTCTCGCCGCTGTTTTCCCAACCACCGGATCCCCCGGTAACCGGACCAGCAAAAGATGTGTGCACAAACACTTCCAGTCTCACGACCCGGGCCACGGGGCCCAGTCGGCCGAGCATGCCTCCCAAGACACTGCCAGGCATGTGCCCCCGGAATTGTCCAAATATCTTCATTGTGGTGGGGGGTGGGGGGGGGGGGGGGGGGGGACCTAATTTCCAACAAACAAGTCTTCAAAGTGAGGAATTTGGCTCCTCCGTTGTTTCCTTAGCCCAAAACACACAGCTGGCTCGGAAAAGGGATACACTCGCCTTGTTTTCGAACCCATCTCTCTCTTTTAAAACTGCCGATAATCAGAAACGGGGGTTGGGGGTGGGGGGGATGGGGGGTAGAAAGAGGTTGTTGGGGAGGGAGGCGGAGGGTGGTGGTGGTGGAATTCGTCGCTAAACGATTAGGATATTACCGGGCGCACGTTGTTGTGTTTGCTTGACTGGCACACATTTAATGTTTTTGGTTGACTGACCCACGTTTAATATGTTTTTGGTTGACTGGTGGAGGGGTCCTTTCCCACATTTATTTGGGGGGTTGACTGGCCACGGTTAATGTTTTTGGTTGACTGGCCCGAGGACAGGCCCCCATCTCTCTCTCTCTCTCTCTCTCTCTCTCTCTCTCTCTCTCTCTCTCTCTCTCTCTCCCTTCCTCCCTCCCTCCCTCCCTCTTTCTCTTTGACTAGTTCACATTTATTTAGGGGGTTGACTGGCTATCTGCTCAGTGCTTTTTTGTTTAGTTTTGTTTTGTGTGTGAGTGTTTTTATTTTTTGTTTTGTTTTTGTTTTTGTTGTTGCTGTTGTTGTTGGTTTGGTCTTTTAATGCGCTTGACGACAAAATGATTAACATCGCTTCAGGACTCTGAAGTTAACATTATACAGCTATCCCTGATGGCCCAGCGCGCAGTCCTGCCCAGTCCGAGTCCCCCTTGTGTGTGTGTGTGTGTGCGTGTGTGAGTAACGTACTTGTTGATGGACGGAGGGATTAGAAATTGTTTGTGTGCACGCGTGCGTGCGTGCGTGCGTGCGTGCGTGCGTGCGTGCGTGCGTGTGTGTGTGAAGTTATTCCAGGAACAGGCAACTCGACTCAAAAGGTGACAGCCAACACAGCGGATCTTTCGGACCGCCATCACAAACCGATTTTTGTTGTTGTTTTTCCTTTTCTCTCGGGCACTGTCCTGGTTGCGATGAGCGATTCATTCATCTGCTGTCTTAAATCTAAGAATATATTAGTGTAACCGTATAATACTTCCATACAGACGTACTCTT
>JABMCL010002400.1:927500-932500 GCA_018857735.1 Alviniconcha marisindica | reverse complement strand
TGGCTAAAGTTCATCTGTTAGCCAAAGGGTGGCGAGAGTCTAATCTGCCCCGGAATAGTTCATAGAGACTGGCTAAAGTTCATCTGTTAGCCAAAGGGTAGCGAGAGTCTAATCTGGCACGGAACAGTTCATTGAGACTGGCTAAAGTTTATCTGTTAGCCAAAGGGTGGCGAAAGTCTAATCTGCCCCGGAATAGTTCATAGAGACTGGCTAAAGTTTATCTGTTAGCCAAAGGGTGGCGAGAGGTTAATTTGGCCGGGGTCAGCAGTTCAGAGTGACAATGGGTATAAAGTGCCTCTATCAGCAAAAAGGCGGCAAGAGGTTAATTTGTTCAGAAACACCAATTCAGAGGGAGATAAACTGGACAGAGTTCATCTGTCAACAAAACGGCGGCGAGAGGTTAATTTGGCCGGGAACAGTAGTTCATAGAGAACAATTTAACATCTGAAGGGAACAGTTCATAGAGGCTGGCTAAAGTTCATTTCAGCAAAAGGGTGGCGAGATGTTAACTTGGCACACCCCCTCCCTCCCCCCTCCCCATACACCCCAGACAGAAATTGGATAGAGTTCACCTGTCAGCAAAAGGATGATGACAGGTTAATTTGGGCGGGAACAATTCATAGAGAGACTGGCTTAGGTTCGTCTTTCAGCTAAAGGAGGGCGAGAGGCTAATTTGGCAGGAAACAGCAGTTCATAGAAAGAGAGACTCGACAGCGTTCATCTGTCAGCAAACGGGTGGCGAGAGGTTAATTTGGCCGGAAACAGTCCATAGAGAGACTGGCTAAAGTTAATATGTCGGCCAGAGAGTGGCGAGAGGTTAATTTGGCCGGAAACAGTTCATAGAGAGAGTGGCTAAAGTTCATCTGTCGGTCAAAAAGTGGCGAGAGGTTAATTTGGCCCAGAATACCAGTTCAGAGAGACAGAGAGAGACAGAGAGAGACAGAGACAGAGACACAGAGAGAGAGAGACAGAAAGAGAGAGAGAGAGAGACACACACACACACACACACAGAGACAGAGGCACAGAGAGACAGAAACGAGGCTAGGTAGCGACTCTGGTAAAGGAAAGCGACCAAAACTTCGCATGGCCATAATTATGGAACATTTCCCTACTGGGACAGCCAAGTGTACAGCGACAAAAGCTGATGCTTCTAAACTGAAACGACCCAAAAGCCCATCACTGCCCATACACAGACAAGACTCTTGAGTACAGCAGCAACGCTACACCGTTTCTGTCTTCATTTTCACTTGCGGACTTGCATTTCCACAGTCTCCACCGCCAGTCGACTGACTGAACTCCAAAACACCCACATCATGTCAGAAGTCTTGAGCCTCAATCATCCTGTAACAACACGAGCCGCTGTCTGCCGACCTACAACCATCCTGTGCACCTCCTCGCACTCACAGCTATTCAGATCCGCTGAAACACTTAGTACGTCCAATACTGCGGAACACCGACCCATCAGGTCTAAAAAGGGGCGATTTGGCATCATCCGAACCGTAAGCATTCTTCCTACAGTGAGGGGGGTGGGGGGAGGAGGGGGGGAGGTGGGGGCTGAAGGACACGCCGTAAAATGAAAATTAATACTCTCCCGAAACGTTTCTTTGGCTGCTAAAGGGCCAACAAAAAGATTTACGCACACGTACAGAGAAAACACAGGCGAACAGACAGTGGCATAAAAAGAGCGACTTGCGGGATAAAGGGAGGAACGTAAATCACTCTCCGGTGTCCATTGTTCTCTCAGCGCTGCACGAAGACATCTTCCGATACGGTACCATCACACCTCATGCAGGAAATGGGGGGGGGGGGGGGGGGGGGGGGGGGGGGGGGGGGGGGAAGAAAATGTTCACAAAAAAGGGATACCGCCACGCAAAAACGCGGGGGGGGGGGGGTGGGGCGGAACGGTGAAACACACACACAAAAAACCACACACCCCAACACACCCCACAAAACCACGCACGCACGCACGCACGCACGCACCCACACAGCACGCACGCACGCACGCACGTACCACCCCCCAAAACACACACACCAAAAAACCCACCCACCACACCCCCCAAAAGATACACACAAAAAAAGATTGCGGGGGGGGGGGGGGGGGGGGGGGGGGGGGTGGAGGGAAGAAAGAGAGATGGCCCCAAAAAC
Organism: Alviniconcha marisindica; assembly: GCA_018857735.1. NCBI lineage: Eukaryota > Metazoa > Mollusca > Gastropoda > Provannidae > Alviniconcha > Alviniconcha marisindica. The sequence continues at coordinate 930,355 of JABMCL010002400.1, read as the reverse complement.
AACCTTCAACTCCGTGTTTGTTCGTCCTTCTCCCTTCCTCCTCCTTTCCGGGGGAAAAAAAAGGGACCCCAAGAGACGGCTACTATGGGGAGCGAGACCTGAGAAACAGGGGTAAGTAAGTAAGCTGGTGTTTTACGCCCAGTCAACCAGTGCGGTTATATCAGGGCGATAAGAGAGAAACAAGCGGAAGAGACAAAGAGCGTGTGGGGGACGGAAGGAACGTAAAAAGAAAGATAGAAGGAAGAGATAGGGAAGGAAAAGATAGAGAGAAAGAAAGCCAGCACTGACAGAGACACAGACATTCGCAAAGACAGGTTGATCCCGCGTCATAATCACCGCCAACATCCTCACAAACGCCCAGACCTCAAATCTCTCTGCGAAACATGCCAGACGTCACGACTATAATTACCCAATTAATCGAACGCGTAACTCTCTCTCTCTCCTTTTCTCTCTCTCTCTCTCTCTCTCTCATATATAAACGCTTCAACTTGGCCCATACAGCCGCCCAAACTCAAAGCAGGTTACATTCTGGTAGCGACAATACAGTATAAGGTATAGGGCATAGGTATATTAACAAATTTTCCCCCCCCCCCCCCCCCCCCCCCCCCCCCCCCCCCCCCCCCCCAAAAACACCCACCACCCATAATTTTTGCAGCGACATCTATAATCTAATATTACGTCAATTTCTTCCCCCCCCCAATCACGTTTCCCCCCCAACCCCCCCCCCCCCCCCCCCCCCCACACCCCAAACCCTCCCCCCCCCACGCACGCAAATTCTGGCAGCGACGTGCAGCAGTGGTATAAAGGGTTTGGGCATACCATAATCCCCCCTCTACCACCACCCATCTCCTTTTTTTCCCCCCTCCTTTTCCCCCCCCCCCCTCCCTTCCACCCAGCCTCCCCCCCCCACCCCCATAACCCCCACTGCCACCCATACGTCCAAATCTCCAGGTTTTCGGTCCCAGGCAGTATACCTTCATACCTTGGGAGTCCTCGTGGACAGCTCGGCGTTAAAACAAATCCAACCGTATTAGTGGAGGGAGAAAGAGGCGGACGGGAGTGAGGGTGTGGGGTAGGGGGTTGAAGGGGGGACGGGGGGGGGGGGGGGGGGTCTGGGAATGTGTGGATGTGGAGGGTGAAGGGATGGGGTAGGTGGTGGTGGCGAGAGTTTGAGGGGGAGGGGAGGGGGAGGGGGGGGGGGAGAGACAGAGAGACAGAGATAGAGATGTGTGTGTATGGATGTGGAGGATGGAGGGATTGGGGAGATGGTGGTGGCGAGAGTGAGAGAGAGAGAGAGAGAGAGAGAGATGTATGGATGTGGAGGATGGAGGGATTGGGGGGGAGACGGTGGTGGCGAGAGACACTGAGATGTGTGGATGTGGACGGGTGGAGGGATGGAGGGGGAGGGTGGCCGACCATAAAGCTTTGGTGGAAGATGTTTATCCGCGCCCACAAAGCACCCAGAATCGCAGGTCTCGCCGGGTACAAGCCTCTGCCCAATCAGCCTCGACATCTTGCTCCAGGGGGCCCCGGCCTTAGTATCTGATGTGCAAAACAGCCCGCCTGACGCAAAGAGATGCAGCGGAATTTGTTCGCACATTATCACCTATATCAGCAGATAGATACAATTGCCGCAATAAATTACACGCTATGGCGGTAGGGAAGACAAACAGAAACCGCGGATGGAAGACAAGAGGGGGGGGGGGGGGAAGGGGGGACGGGGCTGGGGGGGTGGGGCTTGGGGGGGGGGGGGGGGCATGGTTGAACCACGAACTACAAGAGACGGATCATATGGATCATGAGAGACGGCTTTGGTTTTCTTCTCTCGGACCCAAAATATCTGCCGCGTCTTTCCTGGCAAAACACAATAGCTTGGTTGTCTGTTCGTTTTACATTTACTTTTTCCTGTTGCTGTTTTGTTGTTGTCGTGTTTTTGAGGTTATTATTATTATTGTGTGGGTGTGCGTGCGTGCGTGCGTGCGTGCGTGCGTGCGTGCGTGTTGCTGTTGTGGTTATTGTCGTTGTTGGGTTTTTTGTTGCTGTTGTTTGCACTTTGACGACCATTACGACTATTTCAATGCAAGGATCTTCTAGCTGTTCTTCCATGCTCTGCGAAAATGGTGACATGGTGAAACACAACAGTTATATCTCTGTGGCGCGAAATCCGGCACCTTCTCTGTCCCGTGTGAACTTTTCTACTTAATTTGCTTTCACGTGATGGGGCAGAAATTGCCACTCTCCATTCAATTAATTTCTTAGCAGAAATGAGAGAAGGAGAGGGAGGGAGAGAGGGAGAGAGGGGGGGGGGGGGGGGGGAGAGAGAGAGAGAGAGAGAGAGAGAGAGAGAGAGAGAGAGAGAGAGAGAGAGAAGAAGAAGAAGAAGAAGAAGAAGAAAAAGGGGAGAAAGAGAAAGGGGAGAGAGAGAGAGAGAGAGAGAGAGAGAGAGAGAGGAGAAGAAAAAGAAAAAGAACAAGAACAAGAGCTGAAACTCTGATGACAACAGTGATACATATAATATACACATAAGAGGAAAAAGGAATGCTGTCTTCCCAGAGCAGTGCCGTGTCATGTTCTGCATAAGGAAGCCGACAAACGACTCAACTCGGTTTGCTCAGCAGCAGTTCAGCCCAAATGATGCAATGGAATCCGTGATGACAGACGAACCCGGTGAGAGCTAGACCACCCGTCTGAAACCTTCCCCTTCCTGTTCCCAGGTAAATGAACCCTTGTCCAAGGACTACCCTTCTTTCCTCAACACTCTCCGGCATCATGTTGGAGGGTGGTCTTTAACAAAGCGCGCTCTTTTGCTTGTTTCTTGTTGATGCTGTTCTTGTTCTTGTTCCCGTTCCTTGTTT